>KN823184.1:26543-62929 GCA_000827465.1 Tulasnella calospora MUT 4182
ACTCCCCTTAGGAACTCTCTTGCCCCCTCCCCCCAACACTCCATACTCTGTCATGTTCCTTTCCAAGCTACAAGTCCGTGGAAATATCTTCTGTTTGGCCTAAGGGATTCTGATAGTCGATAGTGGGCTGCGTTTGCAGGATGTGGAACACGCTCAGTGGAACGCTACTTGGGGTGTTATGTCTCGTATCGCTGTGGCGCCTAGCTCATCTGCAAAAGGAAATAGATGTCCCAGAATTCCCCCCTGATTGTAAATCAACCGTGCAACCGTATTGCTTCCGAGCTCGATGCAAGGATTCCCCCTGACGGTCGACACGATAACCCTTTGGGAAGTTCCATCCGGAATAGGTCGGAGGCATGAGTCGACCATTTCAGCAGCGCTTCTCCCAAAGCGGTATGAAGTGAACAAAACGTAGGACTCAGGGCCGCACCTGCAGGTCGTTGACGTAGTTCGGAGGGGGGAACGTACGAGCGAAGCCCACCGGTCGAAATCCTTCTTAGCCTGCTGGCTCTCATCTAGGTCCCGTTGCCCATATTCGTGGATCTGACAGGTCCACGCCCCTGAATTCACCGAGCGAAGACTGCCTCGAACCCTATTGTTTGTCAAACGCGTTTTAACGGAGATCTTGGGAACCTTTCCGACTGGATCGCCAAAGGCCTATCTCAACTGCTCGCAGCGCGCGGGTGCCCTGCCACGATGCGATCTCGAGTTCTTAAATCCACGATACATACCTACCTACGATACGTGCGGTGGGGTGGTGATGATCAAAGGAGAAACTGAGGGTCATCGCTTAGCTACGAGGAGAAATCGGGAACTGAGAGTGCGAATGGAGCCAAATCTCGCCATAGATGGTAGGTTGAGGCAAAAAAAACCGTGACGAACGTTACGTACCGCCACTGGGATCCGTCCCAACACCGCCGATGTCAACTTTGTCTGGCGTTTAACTGGGAGCCTAGTCAGGTATGGTAAACCTCCAGGAGCAAAGGGGATGCACCCCTAAAGGGGCATGGGAATTAGGGCCCTCCCTACGCCCTGGAATGAGGTACGCACTAGTGTACCCAGCTGTCAGTGACCAAGTTACAGATTGGAATGTGCCTCACGACTAGAGGTCGACATGCAAAATATCTCAAAACATGGCTGTTTGGGGGAACAAAAAAGGGCTCAGTACGATGTTTAGCGAGTGAGCCCCGCAAGGATTTCCGAGGTGGGTGATTACTGTTGATCATTCTGCTTGTTGCGATACGAGTAGAAACGATTGAAAGAGAAATCTATTTTTTTATTACTCGAGCAAAGAGTTTCCTACTGCAGGTAACGTCCAATATTCTCCCTTCCAAAACGACCTAAACCATCCATTTCTCGGAGGACCTCAACCAAAACGGAGAAGAAGGTCGCGACGGCGCCCGTGACCCAAAGTTCCCATTTGGAAATCGTCTTCTTGAAATGAAGGTCCAACCTTGGAGAAATCGAAGCGAACGGCGAAGGAACAGGTATTCTCGGGCGGCTCTGGTCTGTTGGGCTCTTGAGAACCAGCCGCTCGGACATCTCCGGATCCGGTGCGCGAGGTGGGCCGATAACCGAACGTTGAGGAAACATCATTAGGACGAATCCGGGTAGAGATTACGTTGAGAGACGTCTCCGCTTTATGTGCAACCGTTCCCTTGGGCGGGGCGAAGATCAATTGAAAACGCCGGCCGGAAGGTTTGTCGTCTGCGCGAAAGAACTGAATTGAAGGACTCGTCCTCTTCTATCATTGGAGCGCGTTCATGATGCTTCTCGGAGATGGCATGCCCGAGGAAGAGGGGAGTTCTTATCTTGGGTTTTTGGGTTTTTTTAAGGGCGTTGGTCCGGATCCACGGTGCGGGCGGGCGGTCGGTTGTGCTGATCATCCATACAGAGCGCTTTGTTGATACACCCCTGCAAGAGCTCTGTCGACCCTTGGCATCGATTTTGGTCATGTTATACTTGAATATGGAAAACTTGCCCTCGGCGGGCAGACTCGGGACCACGAGGCAAACCATTCCTTGCTTGATCGGTGGGCTTCTCTCTGAGGGCGATCTCCATTGACTCTTTGAACCGAAAAGGAGAGTTTATCGCAGACGTGCGTCTTTCATTCATCCATTCATTTTAATTGATAGCTACTCATCGAAGGGGCTTCTAGAGGGAGTTTCAGCGTCATAGAGACGGCGGGTGCACGAAGGCGCCACGAATTTCATTATGCCCAAGAAAGCAGGTTGGTCGCGTCACGTTGGAACGAAGTAAAAACGACGACGAGAGATATGGTGTTTTCTCGGACCAGAGGAACCCAAAGGAGGTTGCATCCGGAGTAGGATTAGCGCGTTCGAGAAGTACGTATGTAAAGGTTTCGAAGACAAGCGACGTCGGCTCGGCTGGAGACGGCTTACCGGCCGGGCAAAGACTTGGGACCACCCAAGGCCGAACCAATGGCCGCCTTTGATACGTGGCCGGCGGGATGAGCTTTTCATCTGAGAGACCACGGGTGGATCAGCAACTGAAGTGCTGCTTTTCATCCCGGAAATTCGCAGAATTGTCTCGAGAATGTTGTTCAAGTAAGCAAGGGTCTTCCCTCCGGTTTGGGGACCTTAATGGGAGGGGGGTTACCCCATTTGGAAGGGAGCCCAGCGATTGGACGCGCGAGTATCGATAACATGACAACGATGATGATGATTTTTGTTTACCTTGCCTTGGCGGTGGCTTTCTTGATCCCATCGACGTGGAATATTAATGTTATCAGAACCGATGTCACCTTGAGCACAGTGCGGCCTGTTCTTGCATAGGCTGGGAACGGACCGCTGGGCTTCGCTCAGTCCCGGTGTCTGGTCGGTGAATTGCCTATTTGGACTAGCGCGCCACAAACCCCCGAGCGCTGTTGGATTTCAAAGCCACCACGAGTTTCGGAGTCAAAAGGGATATCAGGGGTCAAGTTAGGGAACTGCAATTTATCCGGGCAAACGCGTGATGCTTGCAATTGTAACCCCGGAAACGTTACATGTTACATATGTACGTCACGAAATACCCCCATCTCGGCAGCTAAGCACATTGGACGCATCCACGACCGTCTAGAACTTATGCCGGCCGAGGAAAAAAAGAAGAATATTTTGTGCGTGCGTGCGACGGGAAGCATGAAGCATCCTCGAGCGCGAAAGTGGCAATATGCCTTGGCCGAGAAAATGAGGAGAAGATGATTGTGTGACTATGGAAAGAGGGAGCGAACTTCCAGAGATGAGCATCCAGAGCGAGTGAGTCGGTTAAGAACAGCCTTTTTGTGTTGCCCAACCCGCAGTTAGTAAATTAGGCGTCGAACACGAGGTCGAGGGCGCAATATTGGGTCCTGGGAAGTCGGTGGTCATCACTTCCAATTCGCATTTAGACTGTCCGACGCAAACCAGTCATCCTGCGCTGCTCGACGTGCCCTCGCCAGCGACGACGACCTGGTCGCACGACGGTCGGGGGTTTGGAGGGTTTGGGGATCGACCCGTGTCGTGGGTGGACGGAATAATTTGGGTTAGCTGTGGATCCGGCGGAGGGGAGGGAAGAATGTTTTTATTGCGAATTCAATTCACTTCCCTTAACTCGTGCCTTTCCTACCCAGACCCAGGATTCCCTTCGACAGGGCACAACTCCAACATTCCTTGAAAGACATCTCCACCCGCTTTTACTCTCACTCACCACTCTCATCCCCCTCCCCTCACTCTTCACCTCGCTCGACAGCGAGCTCCGCCCACCCCCAATGCACTCCATCTCAGACCTGACGACGTTTGCTAGAAAGACCAAAGGACATGTTCCACCACAGCTAGTAGGCGCATCGACCACCGTCGTCGGCAACAAGATGTACCTTTTCGTGAGTTGCCCTTTCCTGCTCATTCCCCGAGATTTCAATGTCGACCAATATTCACGTTCACCCCTTCACCCCCCCTCCCCCCCTCTATCATTTCCTCCCTTTCAATGTCGATCATCATCTTGCATGCAGGGCGGCCGACTCGTATCCCTCCGACGGATGGTCTCGGACCTCTACGTATTCGACCTGGAGACCTTCGTTTGGGAAAAACTCGAGCCCAATCCGGACGACGACGTCCCCGGGGCGCGCTACTTCCACTCCGCCGACTCGTACAACGACTTGCTCGTCATATTCGGCGGCATGGGCTACGTCGCTCCCGATTCGGAGGAGCTCTGCGTCCTAAACGACGTTCGCATGTTCGACCTCCGCACTCGCAAATGGCGCCCCACAGGACCCGAACCGAACGCGACCAATCCACCCGACACGCCCGCGCTGGTGCCCCGCGCGAGGTACGCCCACTTGTCCTCGGTCACGGCGGACCGCCTGTTCATCATCGGCGGGCAAGACATGACCAACGTCTGGCTCGACGACATTCACGTGTACGATCTGAAAAGGCTCGCGTGGATCCAGCGACAAGAGTACCCGAGGCACTGCGGGACGTATCGAAGCGTCGCCGTTGCGGGCAAGCTGCGAGTGCGTTTGCCGATGGAAGAGCGCCGCGGAGAGGATATGGGGTTGCTAGGCCCGCCTGGATCGAGGTTCCGCGTCGATGGTGTGCCACCGCCCGACCCCAGCCGTGTCATCTCGGACGAAGTGACCCATTTGTCCTACTCCGCCCCTCCAACGCCGGATTTCCCGTGCGATATTATGCTGTATAGCAATTACAACGTGGGTGTCTACTTTCTGTCAACCGGGTTCGAGAGAAGGTGTTCGGCTGACCCTAATTTCCTTTCCTCGAAATTTATGCCTTTTTCTCTCGCTCGCTCCCTTTCTCGCTTTCTCGTTTTTGCCCCGGTTTTTTAGTTCACCGACGTACGACGCGAACTGGAAGTCATCTCGCCTCAGGAACCTTCGGGGTTCAGCATCACAGACCGTTCAGACGCCATGACGGGTCTCTCGCTCCCACCAGGTCTGCGCTTCCCTACCGGAGCCATCCTCGGGTCCCACCTGATCATCGCCGGAACCTACTTGGCTCACTCGTACCAGTCGTTCTCCATCTGGGCTCTGGACCTGCACAGCATGACTTGGACGCGAATCGACGCGGGTACGACGCTCACCACGGGCTCCTGGTCCCGGGGCGTCCTCTGGGCTCAACAGAACAAGTTCCTCATCTTTGGCAACCGGGCTGGAAACCTCGTCGAAGACTACAACCGCCGCTTACTCTCCTGGGACCACGTCGCGTACATCGACTTGGAGGCGTTCGGGATCTACCAACCACCCCGACACATGCTCGACCTGCGAACGCAAGAACTGGGTTTAGCCGCACTGGAAGAGCGCGTTTTGGCGGACTTTGAAATCGTGTGCGACGATGGGAGGAGGATCGCGTGTTCCCGAAGGACGCTGGAAGAGCGCTGGCCGTGGTTCGCCGAGCAGAGGAGAAGGTACTTGAACGCTGCTCGCAGGGCGCTCGACACTTTACCTGCACCCGCTCAGGGGGACGTCCCGCTTCCCGACCGCCCAGCCGCTCCACCACCAGGACCGACTTCTTCTTCCAACGCCCAAGGCTCGGCTTCAGCAGAAGACGATGAGAAGCCCGACCCCCGGCTCATGCCCCGCGCTTTACACCTCTCCGAACCGTTTTCGACGACGTTGGCGCTGTTGCAGTACGTCTATTCGTTGGGCTTGATCACGCCCTTGCAGCATTCCCCGGCCATATTGAGCGCGCTGCTGCTCCTGTCGACGACGTACAAGATGCCCCATTTGGAAGGTCTCGTGAAGCACGCGATGCACAAGAATTTGAGCCCCTCGAGCAGCGTTGGTGTTTACGAGGTGGCCACGTTGTGTGACTGTCAGAGTTTGCAAATAAGGTAACGTAACATCTTTTTTTGTTGGAAACGTTTAGCCTGCGGCGTGACTGATCAATGTGTATTTCTTTCTCCGCTTGGATCTTAGGGCATTGAAAGTGGTCATGGTACGAAAAAACACCGTCCTCCATACCTTATTCCCCGACGGGAAACTAATTTGTCGTCTTTGAAATAGTCATCTTCTCGTCGTCCTACCCAACCGTCGTCTCGTTCAGCACAAAGCGGGAGTGGGGGTGGAGGACCTGGCGCACCACCCCCAGGTGCTCCCGACCGCGATCCTCAGGGTCCAAAGGGTCCTGGAGGCCAGGCACGACCGAGAGGTTTGTCCGACGCTAATCGGCTTAATACCGGAGGAGCTACCAGTGGAACAGAAGCCGGATACAATTCAAGCGCGAGCCGTGGGGGAGGAGGCGTTGGTGCGACGATGGGCACGACGATGACTGCTACCGCGAACCATCATAACCCCACGGCAGTGCCCGGACACAACCCCACACCTTCCTCGAGCGGTCGTGAGTGTTTTTTTTTCCTTCTTTCTTCAACCTTACCCTGAATGCATAACTCCCTCCCCCGTGGGGGTGGAGTTTTTGCTTTTCGATCGAGAAACGAATTGGCGCTGACTCCGATTTTTTTTTCCTTTTGTTTTTTTTTTCTTTTCAATTGCGGGATAATTTTTTTCCCCTTCCCTCAATGCCGCTCGGTGTGCCTTGTTCACTCCCAAAGGTAAAGCGAGGCGGCCAGGCACCGCAGACCCAGCTAATGCCGTTGCTCCAGTTGGAGGTCCACGGAGCCAATTGTCTGTGGACACTTCGTTCGTCAACGGGGTCAGCCACGGTCCTGATGAAATCACCACTGCCACAACCACCACGACTACGACCACGACGACCACCGCACCCTCGACGGCCCGGAGCGCGTCTTCGGCCGGCCCTTCAAATGCCGCTGCACACTTCCTCGACGGAGGAGAAACGTCGACTTCCTCGCTCGCCCCTGTATCCGCTGTCTCGGCACCCACGTCCAACCCGTTCGTGGTCGTCTCGGACTCTCATCACCTAGAAGCTTCCAGTTCGTCGGCCAGTGGCAGTCGAGGCCGTTCAGCGACGGTACCAGTTGCAGCCCCACTACTACCACCACCACCGGTGTCGGATGCCGAAGCGCAATTGCAGCGGGCCATTCGGATCGAGAAGCGGCGCATGTCGCGGAAAGCCGCGCTTGCGGCTCACAAGATGGGTGGAACCGGAACGGACGCGTACCCGACGACGGAAGATGAGATGGCGGCGATGAATGCGGACGAGGAGTCGGATGGGGAGCACGGTTCGGATGATGGAGAGGACGCGTACGTCGGCCCGGAGATCGACATTCATTCTGCTTTCCCCGTCCCGCCGACTTCGCACCCGGTTCCGATCCCGTCGAACCAACATCCGGATTCGGCAGCTGCTGCCGCCGCCGCTGCTGCCAAGCGGTCGTTGTCCCCCAAAGGAACTCAAACTCAAACTCAGCAGCGCTCGCCACCGTCGAGCTTCGTCATGCCGGGTGCTCCTGCGAACGTGTCGCCTTGGAACGTCATGCGACGCAAGGCCAGCGACGTGTCGACCGTCTCGGCGTCAACATCGAGCGCGTCTTCGTCTCGCATCTCGGGCACGTCCAGCGCTGGAAGCCAGAGCGGTGCCACCGGTCGTAGACGTGCGGGAAGCGATGCGACGGGCTCGACCGACGGACCGTTGACCCCACCCGCTACTAATCTCGCTGGATCGTTCGCCGGGTCTCTCAGCGTCGGTATCGTTGGAGGAGCTTTCTCCGTCGTCAACACTACTTCGAACGAATTCCTTCCACCTCCAGGAAGGTTGGACAGGATCGACGAGTCGGGTGCTTCTCCAAACGGCCCTCCTCAGACAGCCCTCCCTCCAATACCCGATGCGAAGAGGCAAATGCAAGCACCTCAACTAAATGTACCACCAGAGCCTAGACCGATCGCCCCAGCTAATATCATCGACGCTCGTCGACCATCTGCTGCGTCGAGCGACGGTGGATTCGGACCGTCGACTTATACCCACTCCATCCCATCGACGTCCTCCCCCCGTCCCTCGCAAGTTGATCGACTCGCAAGTCCTCACCCACACCCTCGCGACGTGCACCCAGATTCCGAACTGGACGTTCCCGGACCCCGTACCGGCGGCCACCGTCAAACCGGCTCGATCAGCGGTGGTTCCGGAGGTGCCAGGTCCGTGGCGACTTCCGACGTGCCACTTCAACGCAACTTGACTGGAACCTCGTCGGGAGACAGCATGGGCAGCGTCGCCGGTTTACCGTACACCAGCCCCATGTCTCCGATCCCAACTTCCAAGATCGACAAGCAAGTCGAGAAGGCTAGGAAGAACCTCGAGAAGTTGGAGAAGAAGGCTAGGGAGAGAGCTGAGAAGGACGAGAAAAAGGCTCAAGAAAATGCCGAAAGGATGCGCAAGAAAATTGCCGCTCAGTCGGCTCAAGAGATGTTCGACAGAGGTCGATACATGGGCGTTTTGGGATTCCGATAGACATTTCACTGCTGCTTCTTATTCCTTGGTTTGGGTTGTTTCTTTCCTTCGTCTCTCTTTATCTCTCCCCCTCGCATATAGTCTGGAATCGACGGATCAAATTATGTTGCTGCTCTCATCTCGTCTCGTTGTGTCTGGCCTCATTATGCTAGCCTCGTTCACTCTCATTTAGTCTTATACATGTACTTGCGTTATGTGTCTCGTTTTCTTTTGTATTGGTCGCTTCAAAAATAAAGGATTCCTTTTGGAGAATTGGGTTAAACTCTTTTGCTGTGGTCTCGCGTGATGCAAAGCCACCGCGTGCGCACGCTGTCTGTCTTGCAAGGGTCAAAAACGCTGCCACCTTCGCACCAGGACTGCTCCCTGTAAGCGGGGTTCTTTGCACACAGCGAACCACACGGTCTTCCTATACTCTCATCCGGCCTTGTCCCCGTGTAGCTTGACCGGAGTCTCGAGCTAACGTTTTCGAGGACTCGTTAGGACCCTAACACGTTGGATTCCGGGTATACCATGCGCAGCTCACGTGTTGCACTTTGGCGCAGTTTGCTCCCTATCTCCGAGACACAACACTCGCCTCCGTTGCGGATCATGTATGGACGCAGATTGCAAATTGGGAGCTGCGCTTAGCTAGAAGCCCGAGATGGATGTTCGGGAAGCTGAAGTCGTGAAATTCTAGTGTTGATCTCAAACACACTTTGGTCGGTCACATCGTTCCCACCCAAATATCGAACGCCCATAGCGAACGTTCGGTGCCCGAATCTGGATCTAGAAGAGCCTTGCGGTGGAACTCGATGTCCAATCGGAAATCTAGCCAAGATCTGCTATCCAAAACGGGAGCCGAGGACGTCGTAATTTTGATTTCAGGGTAGTGCAGAGTGATATCAGCCTCACCATTGGTTGGCGAAATGGAAGCAGGCCAAGGAAAGGACCCAAGATAAGCTTTCGCCAGCACCCTCTCCGAACTAGACGGAGTGCCTGTCAATGCCCACGATGTTGTGCACTGCGCGCTGCTCTTCCGCTTGCAGCTGACAATTAATTTCGTACCGGTTCGGGTAAGATGTGACTTGCGGAATATCTCGCGTAATGTCTCCCCCCTATCCGGGCTGACCCGTGTTGGCCATTACCACCCGTGTAAGGAAGGTGGACATCGGACCAGAGAAGCGTACTCGGAGAATTCGGATGCAATAGAGACTTTTCTGGAAAGGTTATGCATTCATTCCCGGGAACCCAGAAATAACTCGCTAACCCCTTTGGAGTGCTAGTAGCATATTTTTACCGCACTCGCGCCTAACCGACCATAGCACTCATAACTCCCCAAGCAGCGGTCATTTGGGCCATTCCGAGAGCCTGTTGCATTGAACTGTCGCCGCTCTATTGATTACGAATGTCACGTCATGGGTGAGAACAATGAGCGACCATGTGTACGAGAGTCGACCAGCCGGAACTTACCATCATGACCGAGTATTTGATAGATTCAATCGGACCCCCTCGCTTCTGATCAAATTGAGCACCGCACAACCCGTTCATCCCGTTTCCTTTGCAGCATTCGCCCGCTGCGGAGGCGCTTTGAAGTCCTCTCCCAGAGAGGGCTGTGCAATCTCCTTGCCTAAGTTGTTTGGTTAGCACTACATCTAGCTGGGATGAAGAGAAACTGCTCGTACCCGAATTGACCAAATGGAAACCTAGTTATCGGGGAAGCTTCGTTCAGCTGAATAGTATATCGGTCGAGTACGCCGCAACTCACTGGACACCGTACTGAACAGGGCATAAGAAGGATGGCGCATGACCTCCGACCCTCTTGTGCATGACTTCCCCCCACTGATCCGCCTTCTCCTTCTCAACGCTCTTCTTCAAATCTTTTGCCCTCTTCGCCAACTCTACCCTCTTCAGCTGCGCTTCAGCCGCATTAGGTTCCCCAGGGTTGACAATCGCGACAGCGTGATGATCTGAAGGGTGGGTGACCGTGGGTCTGATCGGCAGCTTCGTCGGAGGGAGAGAGTAAATCTGGTCGGGAATTTTCCAAAGGCTTTTCCTGAGCGGATTTGGATTTTCCTTTCTTGGAGAAGAACGAGAAAGAATGGCCGCTTGAACCACCTGCAACGTCTGGGGGTAGGCAGCCGCAGATGGAGTAGGGTACTCCGAATCGAGCCTAAACGGTCCTTTCGGTGTGAATTTAGGAGGAAGGGGCAAGGAACAGAAAGGAGTACCTTCCAAGCCTCTGCGGTCTTGTCGTAGGCGTCAGATAGAGCGCCTTGGCCCACTTTATCATCGTGATCCGGGACCTGAAGCCAAGAAGGATAACTCTGAGTTTTAACCAACCGAAGCAGACTTTCGCCAAAGCACTGGACGTACCAGACCAATGATGTCTTTCAATTTCCGACTGGACCAGCGAGGCAATCAGCGAGGCGTTTCTTTCTCAACTGACGCTAATAGTAGGGGAAGCGAGAGCAACCAAACTCACTAGGAATCGCAAAGTAACTGGTGCGTATGCCAGGCAAGATCAATATCCTAAATTGTCCCTGACCGTCAATAATCCATGTCGTCGTAGCCTAGGACGCCGCTCGAGGTACTCACCAAGGTCGGGACCACGAAATTCCCTGGAGTTGTAGCCATCAGGTCCAAGAAATGGTGATACCTTACAACACAACGTGTCAAGGTATCGTGATCTTCCTCCCACCGAGCTTGTTCGGTGAATCCAAGGTTGACCATTTTGTCGATGAAGTTCATTTGGCGGAGGACCTAGGAGGAGGTCAGAACTAGTTCAGGATGAGGATGTTTATGTGAGGGAGCTTACTGCGCTAGCCAAGTCAAGGGAGAACGGGCCAGGTTGCCGATATGCGGAGAGAATGATATTCAACCTATAAAAAGAGGACATAGTCCGAATCAGGTCTTGTTCCTGCGTCCGACCAGTGGAGCATAAACTCACGGCCTCGGAGTAGCAATCCACTGCTGATTCTTTTTACCCAACAAGCCAATCCTGCAAAAATCTTCGACCGCTTTCATCGACCAGCCAATTTGTTTGCCCCACGATTCAGCGGGTGCCGGGCGAGTAGTTCCGTCACGCAAACCGAGCACGATGGAAGTGAGGGCTTGAGACCATTTGGGTTCAGTTGGAGCGCCGGTGTGGTAGTCCACTATGGTGTTTCTAAATACGGAGGGGAAAGCATCTCAGGCTCAGTGAGAGGGAAGGAGGGAGGATGAAGGGACGTACGCGAGGAAGAATCGGTCTGGATTGACGATGCATTTCTCCATATCTTCGTAGAACTTCCTCACTCCCAGAGCCTAAGTAAGTGGCACACAAATAACATGAAAGAGATAGTCAACACGCCAAATGAGCACGACGGTTTCAAATTTCCGTGCGTAAGCAGAGAAGGTACCCACCTCTCTGGTGAACATGAGCCGACAATGTTCGCAAATACATCCATAGGCCCGTTGAGCAAAACCATCACCTTTGAATGTGATCCAGGAAGTAGTGTTAGGTTGAGAGCAACTTGGGCAGAAGACAGCCAAGGTTTCGTCGGAGGTTGTGTTGATCGGAGGGTCGAACGGTTGGCCTGTGAACGAGGTGAACGCGGATGCCCGACTTTCGGAAGGTGGGTGGGGAAGGAGGGTCTCGTGGTCGATTGAACCGGCCAGTTGCATGAGAGGGAAGGACCTACCATTATTCAAGGAGAGGTTAGTTAGCTGGTTGCTGTCACTCGGGTTAAAGATGACTATCACGAACCCTATTCGGAGGAGACCGGGAAGCTTACGAAGACAGTCCTCGTAGTACGTTCGGGGGTTGAGCATGTACGTGTGCCAAACCATCGTCACGTCCAACGGCGGAACCTCATTCCCAGCCAAAACTCTCGGTGCATCTCCAAGCACCTCTTCCTGGCCTTCACCGCCAATCATCCGAACGGCCCACTGTTCGAAACGATAGACAGCACGTTGAAGGAAGACTGCCCATCTCTCATCGGACTTCATGGGCACGTCAGAGCTTCCTTTGAACGTTTGGACTTCCTCGCGGAGACGGTGGAAAGCACCAAGTAAAACGAGATGGGCTTGGAGCTCTGATGGCTTGACCTGAGCTTTGACATATTGGTTGTTGACCTTGAAGTGATTGGGCAGTTTCTCGTCGACGCCTTGTGAAGGAACGAATGTGCTTGGAGGGCCGTTGGAATCGTCGTATCCCGGGAGTGCGTTGGAATCGGTGCCGGCTACCGCCGAGGGAGCGGCGTAGGCTGGAGCTTGAGAGGTGTATGGGGGAGCTGCTGCCATGCGTGAGTTGCTGGAATTGCTGATCTTGGGCAAAAGAGATCGACATGCATAAGGCCTTTTATGGAGACACGGAGGGAACTTCTCCGCGGCCACGCACTGGCATTTCCTCGTGATCCCTCGAGGTTGCCGACACGACGATCCCATTGTCTTCCTCTGGCATCTGCCCACGCATGGCAGATAGGGTTATGTGTATAATGTACTGCGATTTCGCAGTCTGTCATTCAATGAGACGGTGCTGTACCTTGGGATGAAATTCAGTTTGGCAGGGGACGCAGAGGTGCGTGAGTATTGCTGACCCAGACGATGCGGGGTCTTGAAATATGGGTTGAGGCACGGAAACGACGAGTGGAGTTCTTCATGCCGCGACGTCGCTTAGTTCGGAGGTTATGGCCGTGTGGCTTTTATTATGGGTGCAACTGTCAACATTGGCTGCGACAGATGTGATATGTTGATAGCGGTTACGAGAGCTTTCGCGCGTTCTAGGTTTCTCCTGTTTGTCGCTCCGGGATTGGACTTGATGTTGCATCAATGAAAGAAGGAGGACTACTGTGGCTCTGCGGAGGAGTTGAACATGTTAGAACCATCACAACCCACCCAACCGTGTCCGGACATACGGCTATCTCCGTCGCCAAGGCCACGCGGAACCCTTAAAGCTTGAGGAACATCCAAGTACACTTACGCTTAACCATTATGTGCACTCAATTGAGACTTTGATTATGATTGTAATAAACTACCAAGCACAAACAGTTCATTCATGGGACCAAGCATATCACGGGCGGACGCTTCCTCCAGCAGCAACGTCCGACTCAAAATGGGACTTTTCTACCATATCCGTCGGTTGGCCATTATTGCCGGAAATGAAAAGCGGACATTGGATCGGAGAAGCGTAACCAAAGAACTCAAATGCAATAGAGATTCCGAAAAGTATGCATTCATTTGGACAACCCAGACATGACACCCACGATTCACTAATGAGAATCGCTGATATTGGGCAAACGCGATCGACATGCCCAACGCCTTTTGGAGAGACGTGGAGGGTAATTGTCTGAGTGCTGAAACTCGCCCCGTGATCCCCCGAAGCCGCCGACACGACGGTCATTCTTGCCCGCCGACACCCGTTATTCGAAGACTTATGTGGCTATGTGTATCACGTACTACAATTGCCGCAGCCTGTTATTCGAGGGAGTTCTGCGGAAAGAATATAGGGTCACACTTTAGTTGACGGAGAACCATGAGATGCGTGAGTATTGCCGATCTAAACAGTCCGAGGCTTCTACTTATCGAGATTCGGTAGCCAAAAAAAGAATTCTCCGTGCCGAGGCATCGACTAACTGGGGGCTATGGCTGTGGTTGGCTACGGCGCTGGCTGCGAACTGGAGGCCGTTATCGGCTAGTAGTGGCCGAGCTGTGGAGCGTGTCCTAGGGGTTTCTTATCTGCTGCTTCGAGAGTGTGTAACGGGTTGTAGAAATCTAAACATTCGGACCGCTTTTAGGCCGTTAGGAGCAGCCGTTGGGGTGGTGAATAGCTATGTTCTGACAGTTCGGCGCAGTGCGGACAAGAGGCTATCTTCGTCGTCGAGAGCACGCTCTACCCCACAGAAGCTAAAGGGGATTCAACTACAAATGCCCTTAATCATGGCGAAAAATGGTCCCTAGAAAGCCAGGATTGTGATTGTGATAAAATTCCGAGCACATGCAGTCCATCGATGCAACTAAGCATACAGTAACAAGGGTGGACATTTCCCCTGCCGCAACTTTATGGCTGCGACTTGAAATGAAACATTTAAAAGATATTTAAGCCATGTTCAGAGAGGATACAGTCAGAGCTACATAGGGTATTGGGTAAAACCACCAGTTTGCAAACCGATATTCCAGGACGGCATGATCTCCGAGATGCCCAGACTCTTGATAAAATTGGGGTTTCCATTCTATTTATTACCGATTCGGAAAAGAAGGCATTATTGAGCAGCTCTGGGCGAGTGTAATTTCGTTGTCAACGACTCACCGCGCTGACAGCATATCCCACAGAATCGACCGGACCTCCCCTAGCCCGATCGATTTGGGCACCACACAGACCCTGCGTACCGTTCCCATTGCAGCATTCTCCTGCACTAAAGTTGCCCTTCACTCCGGCCCCAGAGAACGCAGTACAGTCTCCGTGGCTGCAAAGAGAGAGGATGATGATTAGACCGTAGACATGGGCTTAACGTGATATAACAACTTTACCCGAACTTTCCAAAGGGATACCTGAGTGCATAACATAGAAATCAGCATCTATCGTACATAACCTCCCGATCTTGGATACTCACTGAACGCCATACTGAACGGGGCACAAAAACGACGACGCATGATCCGTAACCCGCTTCTTTACCACTTCTGCCCATGGATCGGCTCTGCCTTTCTCAATGCTCTTTTCTAGCTCCTTCTCCCTCTTTTCCAATTCCTTCTTCCGAAGCTGAGCTTGTGCCATATTCTGCTCTCCAGGGTTGATAATTGCCACGGCGTTATGGTCCGACGGATGCATTTGTTCAGCGGCCTCGTCTGCAACCGAGATCAAATCCGGCCGAGTGTTTTCAAATTTGGGTTTCTCCTGGGGTTTGGATTTGCCTTTCTTGGAAAACGACCAGAAGCCTCCACGAGAGTCGGATCCTGGGACTTCCAACGATTTAATGGGAGGGAGGCAGCCACACACGGAGTAAGGAACTCCAAATCTAGCCTAGATGCATGCATTGGATTTAGATCAGACGGAATTTGGGGAGGGTCGTCGTGCAATTACCTTCCAAGCTTCGGCAGTTTTGTCATACGCATCAGACAAAGCACCTTGACTGACTTTGTCATCGTGATCCGGCACCTGTAAATCGTGCCACTCGAATTAGAGCGAACCAGAGAGGAACAAAACGACCAAGTCCACGACGCACAACCCCGATGATATCTTTAAGCTTGCGACTTGATGCGACACAAAACCCATCAGCGATCAAGCTAAATGAACTATCGGCTAAATAAAAATGGCTCACTACGAGTCGCAAAGAAGTTGGTGTGTGTGCCATGCCAAATCGATATCCTACAACCACCCAATGTTGAATGAATTAGAGGAGGGCACAATGAATATTGTTTCACGCTCCATCACGTACCAGGGTTGGGACGGCAAACTTCCCAGTTGTTGAAGACATGAAATCCAAGAAATGATGATACCGGACAACACAGCGCGTTAAAGTGTCGTGATCGTCTTCCCATCGACCCGAGTCGGTAAAGCCTAGATGCACCATCTTCTCGACGAAATTCATTTGACGGATCACCTAGAAAACGGTTATCCGGTTAGTTTATTTCTGGGTGTCGTCAACGCGGGGGAAGGGATAAAGACTTACAGCGCTCGCTAAGTCGATCGAGAACGGTCCTGGTTGGCAATAAGCCGACAGGATGATATTCAAACTGGTCCACACCAGGCAAGCATTGCGGTAAGCTCATGCACCTAATACCTATCACCTAATAACTGATGGACTCACCCCCTAGGAGTCGAGATGTGTGGTCGATTTTGCCAAGACATCATTACAGGCCGACAATATGCCTCCACGTGCTTCATACTCCACCCAATTTTTTTGCCCCACTTTTCAGGGGGACCTGGCTTCAAATTTCCTTCGTGATTGCAGAGGACGATACTAGAGAGCGCCTTAGACCATCTCTTATCGACTGGAACCCCGGTTTGGTAGTCGACGATTGTGTTCCTGGAGCAGATTCATTGCCAGTGTGAGATCGATAAACGACGTAGGGGATTGACTACGTACGCCATAAAGTACTTCTCGGGGTTTGCGATGCATTTCTCCATATCCTCATAAAACTTGCGGACTCCGAGCGTCTGCATATCGTCGAGTAGTCAGGCCAGGAGACAGACGAATGGAAATTACGCACATACCTCTCTTGAGAACGAGAACTGGCAAGAGTTACACACGCAGCTGAACCCGCGTTGAGCATATCCGTCGCCCTTGTATGTGATCCACGGGATTGTATTGGGCTGGGAGCAACTCGGGCAGAACACCACGACCGTATCTTCAGAGGTCGTGTTCGTCGGGGGGTCGAACGGTTGGCCGGTGAAGGAGCTAAAGGCAGCGACGCGACTCTCTGAGGGTGGGTGAAAGAGTAGGGTGTCTCGATCAATCGAGCCGGATAGCTGAATAAGAGCGAACGATCTACCGAACCGATTGAAATGAGCCGGCTGCTACAAGGGAGTCATCCGATGGCAGCTACGTACCCAATTCGAAATAGACCAGGGAGCTTGCGAATACAGTCCTCGTAGTAAGACCGTGGGTTGAGCATGTACGTGTGCCACACCATCATTACATCCAACGGAGGCACCTCGTTCGTAGCCAAGACCCTCGGTGTACCCTCACCTACCCCCTCGTCTTCTTGACCTTCTCCCCCTATCATCCTCACTGCCCACTGCTCAAAACGATAAACCGCTCGCTGGAGGAAAACCGCGTATCGTTCGTCGGGTTCCATAGAGATGTCCGCTTTTCCCTTGAACGTTCGGACCTCCTCTCGAAGTCGATGGAAAGCACCGAGTAGGACCAGGTGGGCCTCGAGGTCTGACGGCATAACTTGAGACTTGACATATTGATTATTGATTTTGAAGTGGTTGGGAAGCTTGTCATCGACACCTGCAGAGGGCACGAAGACCCCATGAGAGGGAGCACTGGAATCGCTGTAGCCTGGCAAAGCATCCGGCGCGCCGGCCTCGGAGGGGATATCGACCTGAGTATACGTAGGAGGAGCTTGCATGATACACGAGTGTAGCAAGGATGACCGCACCGCGCTTGGTGTGGCTTTATACTCCTTTTCTGATCAGGATTCTCCGTGCCGCAGTTTTGATAAAGTTCACTATGCCGGGCCGGCGGCTTCGCTATTTTTGAAACAGCCGCCAAGAAAGGATAATCGGCAATGATAAACCATCAGCGCAGTGAGCGCGGGCATTCTGCTACATCAAGTAAATGTGCATTAGCCAATGGGATTCAGGAGGTTTGCGGGAATATAGCCTATTTGCTCACACATTTCGTGTCCCACGTGACGTTTGGTGTCAACGAAACCAATCGGAAATCGAGTAGTGGCTTCTATCTATCTTGAAATGGTGGGAAATATTTCAAGGAACTGACGACGATGGCAAGAAGTTGTCCGCCAGGAACAATCTGAAGTTTGAACGAAGCCACATTCGGACCGCGAGCGGTTGGAGGCTCATACAGGTGAGAATACTGCGAGGTTGAAGTGGGTAAAACTTTGCACCATTGACTTTCCACTGCTCTGTGGCTGTTAGTGGGTGGAGTGGATGATGGTGAACCGCAGTGGCGTCTCGAGAGCCAGGTCATGAGCCTGAGACGGAGATCTATAAAGTCCCCGTGTTCTCCACGGTGCCACCGTTCAGCCACGGCCCACTACGGCGGACCACTAAGTGAAGACGTTGGAAAGGTGATATAAAACAGCTTGGAGACGGTATAAGATGTTTGATATCCATTCAAAGCAAGTCAAATCTGGTCATCTCTAGATTTATCCCCTTGCCATTTCGGTTTCGTTGAGACCGCCGCTGCATTCCCAGACCGCCCAAGCGGCCTCCCAGAGCCAGCTGATCCCAGCAAAGCTCGGGTCAGTAATGAAAGCCTCTGGCTCACCACTCTTGAAGTCATAGAGATCACTTCTTGCTAGGACTTGAACGTCTCAAAAGAGAGCATACCATGGGCTTGGCTACGCAAATAAGCTGTTGGAGTATCGTTGAAGGGTGAATCCAGTGGCTAGGACTTGCGAGAATAGTCCCGGAGCTTTGATAGATTAAGGGTGAGCTTGCTCATTTACACGTTCTTCATTCCGTTTGCGAGTCTAGTCTATCTACTCAGAGAGATAGGTCGTATATTCTTTGCTTCGCTCCCTCGTTTGGTACAGGATATACGGTACCTGATAACTCACTATTCAATTGATTTTAACCGATGTAGCATGTGACAAGATCGACAAAAGCAGGGGTCATTGGCAGGAGGGGCAGCTCACCGATGCCAGTGCATCGTGTTGTTCGGACATAGAATGGGTATCCCCGCACTGTTCGGCGATCTAGTCGCCCACGAATATATAGACCAGAGAGTCGGCAACAAGGAAAAAACCGTTCAAAATATAAATAATGCTATTCACTGAAGATTCAAAAAGACATTAAAACGGCGTGGCCTGCACACTTACCACTAGTCGTTGGGCTCTCGCCGAGACGCTTTGATCTCCGAAGTACACGAAAAAGTACAACACGTACCTAGACTTTGGCAGAAATGTGATCGTTACTCGCTTTCATATGAGCTCTACAGACACAGAAAGGTGTTTGTCGGTTGTAGAGTATCGGGCCGAAGCGTCGGTGCCTGCTGCGTTTGTCCATATGTAGGTGCTCGTGCGGTCCGCCGACCAGGCACATCACAAGCGGGCGTTTCCCTCAGCCAGAATGTCATGGCAAAGACTCGAAATGGTACACTTCCACCGTATAAGCTATCTCCAACAGAAGTAAATTTAAAACGACATCGATTGTCCAGCCCAACCAGCAGATGCCAATGCTTGTCCCAAGGCCCCGTCAATCTCCGTGATGCCCAAACGTCCGGCTAAATTGGCGTCTCCGCTCTTTAAATTGCCATTCAAGACGGTGTGGTGAGATCAAGTAGACACAGGCGAGTGCACTTCACTTTCAACGACTCACCATGCTTACAGCATACGCCACAGAATCCATCGGACCTCCCCTGGCCCGGTCGATTTGCGCACCACATAGACCTCTTGTGCCGTTTCCTTTGCAGCATTCTCCCGCAGCGAAGTTACCCTTTACACCGGATCCAGAAAGCGCAGTGCAGTCTCCGTGGCTGAGGAAAGAGAGAGGATGGTGGTTAGACTGTGGGCGGCGGCGCGTCGGCACAGAACGGCCTTACCCGAACTTTCCAAAGGGATGCCTGAGTGAGTAACATCGCCATCAGTGCCTACCATACTTAATTGCTCGACGAAAGTTTCACTCACTGAACACCATACTGAACGGGACACAAAAACGATGGCGCGTGATCCGTAGCCCTCTTCTTGACCACCTCTGCCCACGGATCCGCTCTGCCTTTCTCAATGCTCTTCTCCAACTCCTTCTCCCTCTTCCCCAATTCTTTCTTCCGCAGCTGAGCTTGTGTCATGCTCTGCTCTCCAGGGTTGATAATCGCCACGGCATCATGGTCTGACGGATGCGTTTGTTCAGCGGCTTCGTCCGCAACCGAGATCAAATCGGGCCGAGAGTTTTCAAATTTGGGTTTCTCCTGGGGTTTGGATTTGCCTTTCTTGGAGAATGACCAAAAGCTTCCACGAGAGTCGGACCCCGGGACTTCCATTGATTTGATAGGGGGGAGGCAGCCGCAAACAGAATATGGGACTCCAAATCGGGCCTAAGCACGCAAGTTAGATCGAGAAGACAACCCGTGGGGATGTCTGTGGTGCACTTACCTTCCAAGCTTCTGCGGTCTTGTCGTACGCATCAGACAAAGCGCCTTGGCTCACTTTGTCGTCGTGATCTGGCACCTATAAACCGCACCACTTGAGCTAGGAAGCAAGAAGAACCAGACGACCAAGTTCGCGACGTACAACCCCGATGATATCTTTAAGCTTACGACTTGGCACAAAGGGGAAAGGTATCAGCTACCAATGAGCCATCAGGTGAATAAATAAGGCTCACTAGGAGTCGCAAAGAAGCTGGTGCGTGTGCCATGCCAAATCGATATCCTACAACACCCAATGTTAATGAGTTAGAGGCAGGCGCGATAAACAGTGTTTCACACTCCATTGCATACCAAGGTTGGCACGGCAAACTTCCCAGCGGTTGAAGACATGAAATCCAAGAAATGATGATACCGGACAACACAGCGCGTTAAAGTGTCGCGATCGTCTTCCCAGCGACCCGAATTCGTAAAGCCTAGATGAACCATCTTATTAACAAAGTTCATTTGACGAAGTACCTGCATTATGAAAAAAGTAAGTAGTTCGTTTCAGAGTCTCCTGCGACTGGAGGGAAAGGAATAGGACTCACAGCGCTGGCCAAGTCGATCGAGAACGGTCCTGGTTGACAATACGCCGAGAGGATGATATTTAACCTAATCCACACAAGTCAAGCGTCGTGGTCAGCTTTTGTTTCCCCTTTCGTAATAGATTTGATGGACTTACGGCCTTGGGGTCGAGATGTACGGTTTATTTTGCCAAAACATCATCCCAGCGCGACAATAGTCCTCCACATTTTTCATACTCCACCCAATTTGCTTGCCCCACTTCTCAGGTCGGGCTGCTTTCAAATTTTCTTGATGATTGCCGATGACGAGACTTGAGAGAGCCTTGGACCATTTCTTATCGGCTGGGACCCCCGTTTGGTAGTCGACGATCGCGTTCCTGGAGCAGATTCATTATTAAGATGAGATAGAAGAGCGACGTGAAGGATTGACTACGTACGCCATGAAGTACTTGTCAGAGTTCGTGATACAGTTATCCATATCCTCGTAAAATTTGCGGACTCCGAGGGTCTGCGCGTCGTCGAGCGGTCAGATGAGGAGACAGACGACTGGAGACTATGCACATACCTCTCGCGAGAACAAGAACTGACAAGAGTTACAAGCGCAACTGAATCCGCGTTGAGCGTATCCGTCGCCTTTGTATGTGATCCACGGGATGGTATTAGGTTGAGAACAACTTGGGCAGAACGCCACGACAGTGTCCTCTGAGGTCGTGTTCGTTGGAGAGTCGAACGGCTGCCCAGTGAAGGAGCTGAAGGCAGCAACGCGGCTCTCTGAGGGTGGGTGAGGAAGTAGGGTGTCTCGATCAATCGAACCGGCCAGCTGCATAAAGGGGAATGGTCTATGTACCAAAAACCAATGGGAATGAGCCAACTGCTACCACGCAGTCATCGCAATGACATACCCGATTCGGAGTAAACCAGGAAGTTTCCGTATGCAGTCCTCGTAGTAAGACCGCGGGTTGAGCATGTACGTATGCCAAACCATCATTACATCCAATGGAGGCACTTCGTTCGAAGCCAAGACTCTCGTTGTACCCTCACCGAGCTCTTCTTCCTCCTGCCCTTCTCCTCCAATCATCCTCACCGCCCACTGTTCAAAGCGATAAACAGCTCGCTGGAGGAAAACCGCGTATCGTTCGTCGGGTTCCATAGTGATGTCCGCTTCTCCCTTGAACGTTCGGACCTCCTCTCGAAGTCGATGGAAAGCACCGAGTAAGACCAGATGAGCTTCGAGGTCTGAAGGCATCACTTGAGCCTTGATGTATTGGTTATTGATTTTGAAGTGGTTGGGAAGCTTGTCATCGATGCCCGCGGAGGACACGAAGACTCCATGGGAGGGGTCACTGGAATCGCCGTAGCCGGGCAAAGCATCCGGAGCGCCATCCAAAGAGGGGGTGTCGACCTGGGTATATGTGGGAGGAGGAACTTCCATGATATTCGAGTATGGTTCGGAATAGCGCCTGTAACCTTGGCGTGGCTTTATATTCTTGGCTTAATCACGATTCTCCGTGCCGCAGCCGAGTTAAAGCTCATTAAGCCCGGCCGGCGGCTTTGCTATTTTTGAAACATACTGCCAAGAAAGGATATCTAAGCGGTCTGAGCCGCGGTTGCCGCAGCGAGTGAGGGCATTTGGCTACATCAGGTAAACACGTCAGCCAATCGAAGCTAAGAGTTTGCGGGATTATTGCCCAGTGGCTCACACGTTTCACATCTCCTGTGACGTTCGATGTCGACGAACCCATGACGGACCGAGCAGTACCTCCTGATTTTCCCGGTAGGTTGCGAATTTGTTGAGGAAGGGTCGTAATGGCGGTAGGAAAGGCTGCCGCCAACTGGTGATGCCAAACAACCGAATCTCGGTTGAGGTTGGACGAACTACCGTCCAGACTGCAAAAGGTCAGAGCTAACATGATGAAGAACAGTATTGCCGGATTGAGGCAAGCTCTAACCCTGCTGCCTGGGCTCCTTGGAGCTTGGTAGCTGTTGGGGTGACGGTGTGTGTTGAACAGCCAGAAACTGAGACGGAGATAAGTTCCGCATTTCTCCGCGGTCACCTTTCCCCAGGCATCGGCAACCCAACACAGTCCCCGCAAACAACCCAACCCGTGAGGATCCAACCTAGCGGCGAGGCAAAGGGCGGCCACAAACGGAGAACCCGTGGAGGGAAACCCGCTCCAAAGAAGACCAAGTCCCGTAGGGTCTCAGGAGCCTCCGTCAACACGGTCGAATGGCTCCACAACCACGGGTTCACCATCATGAACCCCCCTGACGAAACCACATTCCATTCCCATTGCGGTCGCTCAACAAGCACTATCGACCTCACCTTCATTAAGCTCCCAGTGGACGAAGCCGATACGGTTCGCGACTGGGCTATTGACCACGACTGGTCCTACGGTTCGGACCACTCGGCAATAAAATGGACCATCGACTATGGTTCCAGGCCAATTGCGGAGACCGGACGCAAGACCTGGGTCTGGAAGACGGCCAAGAAAGACCGCTTCTGCGAGGCTATAACCAACGCAAGGCCTGGTCACATCGATGCACTCGAAACGCTAGCACATGAAACGACAACAGAAGAGGAACTCGAACCGCGCAGCGAAGGCAATCCGCGAAATCCTTACCGAAGCGGCGGATAACACCGTCCCTATAAGACGCCCTAGCTACCACTCGAAACCCTTTTGGACCGAGGAACTAAGCGACCTCCGGGATGAAACAATCCTTGCAAGGCGTAGATGCAGGGACCATATCCGACGCTTCGGCACCCCGAACCCGTTCCTTGTTGACGATCTAAAACACGCCGAGAACGCCTTCACGCGCACGTTCAAGAAAACGAAGAGCCGATTCTACAGAAATAAGCTCGCCGAAGCGAACAAGAAGACGGTATTCGAATACCGGAGGTGGACTCAAGGTACCAGAGAATACCCCTCCCCGCCAATGTCCCGGCCGGGCAAACCAGCAGCCATCCACCACCGCGACAAATGCAAAGCGCTTAGAGAAGAGCTATTCCCCCCTCCGGCATCTCTACCACATCATCAATACCCAGACTTCAGAAACCCCCGAAGGAACGGACTTCCAGACGAACGGGTCACCCGCCAAGAAGTCCGAGATGCAATCTTTGACATGGATCCCAACAAGGCCCCTGGACCAGATGGAATACCTGTTCTAGCAATCCAATGGGCTTGGGAAGTGATCGCTGACGACCTCTTCCTCCTGTTCTCCAGATGTGCGCGACTCGGCTTCCACCCGTCGGAGTGGCACGAGTCAATCGCCATCGCCCTCAAGAAACCGAACAAACCAGACTACTCGAACCCCCGAGCATACCGCCTCATCCAACTTCTCAATACGCTGGGCAAGGTGCTCGAAAAACTTATCGCAAAGCGACTCACCTACCTGGTGTGCAAATTCGGAATGATTCCCGAATCCCAATTCGGAGCGATGCCAGGTAAGAGCACCGTCGATGCGATACTAACCTTCATCCACGACGTAGAAGCGGCCCAGAAGAAAGGAATGGCAACCTCGGCCCTCAAGTTCGATATCACAGGAGCCTTCGACTTCGTCTCCCATCCGTCGCTACTCTCGGTACTCTATGAGAAAGGTGTCCCAACAAATACCATACGATGGGTAAAGTCGTTCCTAACCAGCAGAAAATCGGCAATCTCGCTAGATGGCCGTATGGAAGAAATGACTGATATCCGCCCCGGCATACCCCAGGGGTCCCCAGTCTCACCCATACTCTTTTTGTTCGCCTCTAGCGGACTGGAAGAATATATGCGCCAAGACTTTCCAGACCAGTTAAACCCGTCGCAGAAGTTTGCAACCAGACCCTCAATCATATTCTTCGTCGACGACGGCAAGATATATGTATCGTCGTACTCACTAGACACTAATATAGCTCTGTTGCAGAAGGCTTATACCAGAGCCCAAGACTTCCTTGCGGCCCAAGGCATGCGTATCGATCAAGCAAAGCGAGAACTCATGCACTACAAGGGAAGAAACCGGATTTTCAAGACCAACCCAGAAATCGTGCTACCTGGCCCTACTTCAAGCTCGCCACCGACCACCATCCAGGCTGGTGCAACAATCAAATGGCTAGGCATATACCTAGATCCAAGACTCTCCTTCAACGCCCATACCCACGCTATGAAAGAGAAAGCACAGAAAGCACTAGGAAGACTTCACTGCCTATCGAACACCCAAGGAGGGCTCCACCAAGCGATGTGCCGCCGATTATATATCGCGTGCATCCTGCCGATCCTCATGTACGCCTCATCAGTGTGGTTCATAGACGAAAGTGTTCGCGGCACCAAAACCCAAGTCCTGCAGCTCGAACAAGTTCAACAAGACGCCATGCGCTGGATATGTGGGGCTTTCCGCACCACCCCTGTTGCCGCCCTCCAAATTGAGACGGCAATTTGGCCACTCGCCAAACGCATGAAGCAGATGAGTGCCCGCTACGCGTCGAGACTAAACAGAATGGATGCGAAACACCCGATTAGACAGCGCCTCCCTCCAAGTTGGAGGAAAGACGAACCAACATCACAACCGGAACCTCCTATCCCGATAGAGGAACGTCGCCGCCGACGAGACGGACTCCCCCATGACCCGCCCACACGTCTGTGGGCGCTGACGTGCTCAGGCAACCCGGACGGAGAACGCATTTATCCCTATCGGCAACCACCATGGCACTGATCCATCCACGACCCCGACCTCCAAAACCGAATAAAAGTCCGACGAGCGACATGCGGCCGCACAAAAGCCACAGCAGCCCAAAACACTGCAAATGAGTACAACAACTAGACACCTGTCACGATTCGTGGACTTTGAACCGAGCAAGGCGTACGTGGGCTGTGGATTGGACTTGGGGCTGTGACTATGAGAGTGAGGCCCCCAGGCGATCGTGATCACGCTAGGACGATGGTTGAGAGGACTGTGGTATAGGAGCAGACAAGAGGCGGAATGAGGAACAAACCTCCTCATTCCACTGTGGTTAAATACTAAGGAGTGGCTGTACTTAGAATATCCTAGAATAGTAGTCAGGTGGAACCAGACTCTACTCTCGCAAGACGGGGCTGCGCGACCTCTCGAAGAGAGTCTGGTACTGAGTTATATGGGAGGGTTAATACATCAGGAAAAGGGTCTTTTATTGCCACGCGAGACCAGGCACGTCTGATTAATCAAGGGCGGTTTTCCTTTTTAAGTGAGCAGAACAGCCCAGTGAGCTGTGGAAACCCTCTCACTCCTCCGTGGAAAACCCTTGCTCCTCCATGGAAACCCGGTCGCTCCCCCATGGGCGGGAGGTTATGCTGCCGTCACACAGCACCATGTGGCAATTTAAGACCCTTTTTGCGATGTCTTAGACCTCCCACACAGCTCAGTCTCTGCCTACTAGAATAGTAAAGAACATTATGGAACATGGTGGAAAGACTGACGCATCGTCTGAGTAATGACAGCATGGTTGTGGTGAGGCCGATGAGTAAGGAATGTGAGGATGAGGTGAGGCGAAGGGAAACCGGGAATTGGGCTTGGAGGTGTCACGTGATGGGATCGTTGGTGGTTGTGATGACATGTGGTGATGAGGTCATCACAACACCGACCCCCAACACGCACTCATCTACACCGACGGGTCGCTCTGTAAGGTCCAAGGAGTAGCGACAGCTGGAGCTGGAGTCACTATCTACTGCCACAGCGACGTGGTTAAGGAACGTGCGGTAGGCCTAGGGCAACAGACCAAGGTATACGACACGGAGCTCTACAGACTCTAGCTAGGTGCCACCCTTGCTGTTGAACTTGCCCTTGCAACATGCAAGGACAACTGCCCGACCATCCGACATCTCCATTTCTTCACTGACAACGACACCGCTGTAGGTCGCGTCACTGAACAATCCAACAAGAAGGGCCAAAGCGACGCCGAAGACTTCTGGCGGGCGACACTTGCATTCCTAGATGCCGACCCAACCCACACAGTTGAGGTCTCATGGGTCCCGGGCCACCAAGACGTCGACGGAAACGAGCGCGTGGACGAAGCAGCAAAACGAGGAACGGAACAAATCCCGACCTCGATCCCGTGCAGCATCACCCACAGCCACCAAAAAATAGACGAAGCTATCCGAACAAAAATCCTGGAAGAATGGCATGCCCTACCGCGCTCAGGCGGATACCAATATGCCAACCGACTGCCCCCACGCCCATATCCCTACCAACATTTCGATGACCTCCCCCAAAGAATATACTTGGTCCTTACACAAGTAAGAACCGGTCACTGCTTCTCAGGGGAATATTACCTCCGGCGCGTACCGTCAGAGAGCCCCTCCTGCCACTGCGGACACCACCTGCAAACACGCGAACATGTGTTCACCGAGTGCCCCGCATACAGACAGGAACGGTGGATCCTATGACACGCTTCACCCGCCCCCCTGATGGCCGAACTCCTTGGTACCCAAAAGGGAATCAAGGTGGTTGCGGAATTCATCAAGGCAACGGGAGCGTTCACGAAATTGGGACGGGAGACGTGGCGAAGGGGGCTCGAGGAAGACGCTGCCGCGAGGCCAGTCCCGGCCATCTCGGTCAGAGTCCTCCCCTAAAACTCCTCCATCTCCATTACCACCTCCTCTAAACAACTGGTTCTCAGATACCACCCGACCTCCCTTACTTTACTTGCTTTCTTCTTCCTGACTGTGAACCTGGACTTGTACCTAGGCTATTAGCCATGATTTTGTTTTCCTCCCTGAACGTTTCCGTCTGATTTGTTCTCCCTCTTCTTCCCCGACCCTCTGAATAGAGGGAGGGTTTTGTCAGCCCAAAACGATCAGGCACACTGCACCCGTTCCCCCCTGACTTTCTGACGTCACTCCGCATTCTTCCTTACTTCCTTGCCTTAGACCGCTAAGTCCGTTTCTTCTGTCCCCTTCCCGATTCTAACTGAGCCTACACAGGACCTCGGCGATTAGGAGGGATCCGAGGACCTAGCTGAGTTTGAAAATCCTAGCGGACTTTGAAATAAATAATATCGACCCCCCTTTTGATTGGTTCCTCAATGCCCCTATTTCCTGGCACCCCGCACCGTCAGCTGTCCCTCCATCCCAGTTGCCACTGCCCTCACTGGGACCGTTGTGCAACTTGCGCAGCACCCCACGTACAACTGACCGGTTGCCCGCCGCAGGCGAAGAAAAATTAGCGGCGGTGAACCGTGGGAATGGACAGTCGTCGTACGGGAATACATGTAGAATTGGTAGCTAGAGTAAGGTCACATCAATGGCTAAGCTTACAAATAGTACCTAGTAGGATTTGTGAATAGAAAGCAATTTTTATGCGAATCAAACATGGGTGGAATTGTAAATGAAGTGTAGAATGAGCAAGTGGACGCACTGTGTTGTGTCCCCAGCACGGATTATTCGGCTGCGTTCATAGAGCCGTTATGGGGTGATTACCTTTACGCTAAAGATACCATTGAATCTGTAATGAAACAGGCTTTCAAATGGTACACTTAGTGTAATGATTTGATGAAGCAGGTTGTTCGCTATTCCTCAGAAAGGGTGAACTAGGCAGAACAGGTTGATTGCCTAAGATGGCATTGACTAGCTTGTAGCTAGCAGTAGTAGAGAATGTAGCTGTAGATACTGCAAATACAACAGCCCTTTAGCTGTGTATATAGTCAAGGTATTAGGTTTAGACAAACCCAATTGATGTCGGAACTGTTGGCAACAGCAATGAATTAAGTGACTAGGCTGATACTTATGCTAACGGTGTAAGAATACCTTATGCCAATGTAACCAAAGGTAATTGTTCTTGCTTCATGCCAGACTGATGGGGTTAAGGCACATAAAGGGCGGTAGGATTTCTTAGGTGAGTAAAGGGCTTGTCATGATATTTCATCACAAGAGCTATATTGATTATCTACATTAGAATAGACCAGAATGCTCTAATATACCCTACGTGGCTTTTTACGGCTCTGGGGGCTTTGTCTAAGCGGCGGGAGGCTCGGCGACGTGGGCGCTTACGCCCCAGTTAGTAATGAGACAACTCCGAGCCTGGTGCAACGTGTTAGAGCATGTTGAAGTTGAAAAGATGAGTTAAAATATCGATTTGCCAAGTCTGAATGTATTAGTTTAGCGAATTTGATAGGATATCGCAAGAGCGAATGTCGGCTGGTTTCCCAAATAATCCGGCCAAAAATAGTAATTTTCTCATTCCTACAGCTATCGATTTCCAGAGATTTATATTACATTCATAAAAGGGAATAAAAAGTATCAATTTTGTTTATACAATTGAGTGGGGAGGGGCCTATTACTAGATTGGACGGGTGGGCACCCCCTACACACAGCCCCATGGTTCCCTAATAATAAATCCAATAAATAGAGCCGGGGAGAGTTGAACCCAGGACATCCCGGAGAGAATAAAATAAATAAATAACAGGTGAGCCATGGCCACTGGAAGAAGATAGTTCTTCCAGTATTTATCACATCCTTCTTCTTGGAATTAATTTTTATTTAATTTCAAATTAATTATTTTCTCAGCCTCAAAACCTCCTGGAGCTAACGTAGAGCTGCGCAAAATGATCAGGTACACTGAACGTTGGAACTATGACATCACTCCACGCCATTCCGCACATTTGGTTAGTGTATTCGGGGCGCATTCTCCTTTGGACGGTTGGTCTAGCAGAAAGTTCAAAAAAAAAAAAACATGCCCGAGGGCCCTAAGCATTTCCTACATGTCATCTGAGTGTCGCATTTGGGAGTATAATTAGTTGGGTTGCTCGTCAACCTGCCTACTAAAATCAACACACCGTGCATCTACGTCCCACAGTTGGTATGATATCTCAGAGTAGCCACTCAGTGGTTTTCTCTGACCTATATCCACCTCATTGTATATCTCCTTAGTGCGCCAGTCCAGGTAAGATGATGAAATATATAACTTGTGACATGTGAATTACATATTAGACTATTGTATGCATGTCTTAGCAACCATTTATTTGTCAGCCTCTGGGGTGGCTGCAATTACCCCAGTGCCTGGTGCTGCTAGCATGGCCTCATCTTAGCGAAAGACGAGCATCTCGGTGGCAACAGCTGGCGAACGCGAGGCTTTCGCTCCGCTACGCTACTATGAGACCCGTCTAGAGCAAGGCATATTGTTGAAGTGACACCATTTGACAGTTGGAAAGGACCGATATAAATGGAGAGCCACCCCTTGTCACTTGCCAGCGACGTTGCAAGTTATCTCCTCGTTCCTCTGCCTCGGAGGGTCGGGGAAATGGCGCCTCCGTGCGCTGCTACAATCTGGTAGCTACTAGTTGTAAGTGGGGTATCTGGGGTCCTGTCCCCCCGCGCACCTTGACGTCCTTAGGCAGTCTGCTCGCGTGTTATAAATTTAGATTATCATCCTTCCCCCAGCCGCTACTGCATGTGCAAACAGAACACGTTGCATGATACGGGTACAGGAACCTCTTTCATCACAAGCATGCATAGGTCCCCGACCCTCTGAATAGAGGGAGGGTTTTGTCAGCGCAAAATCGTCAGGCACGTTGCACCCGGTCTCCCCCGATCCTCTGACGTCACCCCGCGTTTTTCCGTATTTTCTCTTGTTCAACTGCTAAGTCCGTTGTCTCCGCTTCCCTTCTCGATAAAGCCGGTAGCACCGTTCAAGCACGGCCCACCCCGCTACCTTGAGTGAAGGCAGCCTCATAGCAATATTTAATGAAGGAGGTGGAATCAGAAACGGTTATGACTAGTTCTGAATACTATGCACAATCAAGTAGAGGATACGGAGCTTTTTGTCGTTCGAAGGGACCTGTCAGACCTCGACGTCAGTCAGAGGACTGGTTCTTGAGAATGGCTTTGCTCGAAGGTTCTTGCAGTGCAGGTCGTTACTAAGTGGTTAACAGATTAAGATCCCTAGGCGAACGTGTTCACACTAGGACGATGGTTGAGAAGGTACTTTGACTAGTAGAATACAAGAGGCAAAGTGAGGAACATCCCTCTCACCTAGGCTAGTATTTATATACACGGAGGACATAGAGAAAGGGACGGAAGGTAGCGGAACGGTAAAGAACATTTTACAACCCATGACCATACTTACTAAGAAACATATGAATGCCACAAGGCACTGACTGATGCACTGACGGATGCGCTGACACGTCCATCCTGTTAATGCCTCGTGTAGTATGGTGGGTGAAACCCGGATATAACTTAACCCTATCTCCGGTCCAACGGTATCTCTCGATATCATCACATTCCACCAGGGTCGTGACAGGACCAGCTTTGGTATAGAGAGAAAGTTTGAGGCTTGCATAGCGTATCGTGCTGTGAGAGTTGGAGCTATCGGTGCCACTGTCTACTGCACTTGAGACGGATGGAAGATCGGCCTATCACGAGAGTAAACACGTACTGAAGCAAATTCGTTTTGAGAACTGAGACGACAATCTGAAATGGTCGCGTTGACTTCATGGATATGAAAGCAGTCTGGATAGCAAAGCGAAGAACGGGCTTAACTGACTGACCAGAAACCCGGATTGGGTGCAACAAGTTTGTTACTGATCCCCATCCATCGTGCCTGATGTCATCTCCAGATGCCCAGTGTACGGCCGCAAAGTCGAAATACTGGCCGGCATGAGATGCCAAATGAGAGCTCTTTGCAGACGATAATCTCAGGATTCGCTAACAATACTACTCTGTGCCTCAGGATGTGAGGGTACAGTAAAATGCGAGATCGTTACAAGGTGTAGTAAGAGCCACGGGCACGGACGAGGGCCTGATACGCTGTCCGTGCATAGTTAGTTGTGCGAGCTGCGCCGCTGTCAGACACTCCCTGGTCGGATGACAAGCTATGAAAATCAAGGAAGGTAGAAACAATGTTTATGGTCGCGGAAGGATTCTCATTGAGCTTAGCCAGGGACCGAGCGAGACGTATAGACTCATTACCGAGCGACCATGGTCGGAAGCGTTTATGTATATTACACCCAAAACTTTTCAGCTGTGTCATGGCCGGATAGCCCGTGGTCGTTACTGAGGATGCGGGCTACCCGCAACAGGCTCTATGAGAGAGAGCAAATGATCTGATTTTGTCTGCTTCTGTTTCTGTAGCCACAGAGGACGGGATGCAGACGCCAAGATGCGGGTGACCGTCCATGCCGACAAGTGCTCCTGAAAATAGTCAACAGCGAAAGGGCAGTCTTGACAAAGTGGAGCTCACTCGTGGTCTCACTCAATTCGATACTTGGTATCATTTCGAACATGCAAAATGGACAATCAGCAGATGATGTAAGGTAAGCGAAGTGTAGACCTCAACCGCTTCCCACAGCTTCAAGCGGTAAGTACAGAGAGGATCGCGAGGTGGGAGATGAGCTTTGAGTGCTGCGAGAGCTTAGGTCCCTGTCACGACCCTGGTGAGATGTGATATTATCAAGGACACCGACGGATCGGAGGAAGGAGATAAGTTAAGTTATATCCGGGTTTCGCCCGCTACCTTACATGAGGCATCAATGCCAGGACGTGTCAGCGCATCAGTCAGCGTATCAGTCATGGCCTCATGGTATTCGTGTGTTTCTTAGTAAGTTGTGGTCATGGGTTGTAGAACGTTCTTCACTATTCCGCCACCTTCCGGTCCTTTCCCTACATCTCTCGTGTATATAAATACTAGCCAGGAGGGTTGTTCCTCACTTTGCCTCTTGTATTCTACCAGTCAAAGTACCCTCCCAGTCCTCGTCCTAGTGTGAATACGTTCGCCTAGGGATCTCTCTCTGTTTACCACTCAGTAACGACCTGCACCTTCAGAACACCAAGTCTTCACCACGAACCAGTCCTCTGACCGACGTCGAGGTCTGACAGTCCCCGACCCTCTGAATACTAGAGGGAGGGTTTTGTCAGCACAAAACAATCAGGCACACTGAACATTGGAACTATGACATCAACTCTGACCACACACCCCCGCTGGAACCGCTAAGTCCGTTTTCTCCATTCCCTTCTCGATTCTAACTGAGACTACACAGAACGTCGGCGATTATATCAACTAGTAAGTGGCAAGTGCTCTATTTGTTATCTTTGATTCTTTGGTATATAATACATACTTTTGTCAGTTGATCATCCAACTTGTAGGTGCGGTTCGTATTTGGATATTGCCATACCAATCGTCACTCTCGCTCTCAAGTTACCTCTATCAAAGCTTCATCATCGGAACTGTCCTGTGCCTACGTAAGTTTTCTCCTTATCGGGGACTTCGCGATATTGACCTAATTGTGGTTCAACCTCGTTTAGGCTTAGCACCCTTGCGTTCCGTTTTGTCAGCGCAAAATGTTCAGGCACATGGATACCCGCAATCCCCCGAATCCCTGACGTCATTCCGCATCCCGTCGTTTGGTCTCGTTTGCTAAGTCCGTTTACTCCGCTCTTGTTCGAACCGAGCTACGCGCACATACCTGGATGATTGAATCCTTAGTGAGTGCACAGTGCGTCTTCTACTTATCTAGTTTGAATCTAACCCGTCGTTATTTGGTCGTGCCCAAACAAGCACCCCTAACGTGAGGTAGTCCATACCCATCGAAGAGCTCCATAAATGTATATTAACGAGATAAGATTTATCACCATGATTTATCTTTATTTTTATTTGCTTTGAATTGCGGGACGGACGAGCGTCTTGCCAGCGAAGCTGGCGAACGCGACGCCGTCCCGCCAGAGATTGTCACAGGCAAAAGCCTTATGTATCTTGACCAGAGGGTCGGGGAAATGGCGCCTCCGCGCGCCGCTACGATTTGTCTTATCGAGGCACTTTGCGGGAACCTGAAATCCCCAGGCATGATGTCATTGTGAAAATGATCGAGTGAAAACTGAAAAGTCCAACGACATGGCCCCGACCACTGGAGATTTGCATGTGAAATATGTGAATATGGAGGGCTCTTGGCGGTTGTCGGGTGTAAACGACTGTCGCATATGCGGCGGAAATCGACTTCCCCGGGCGCGGCGGTCGATTTGCGCACCGTCGGCCACTCCTGCCGCCACGACGAGTCACGACAACAATCCTCCACGTTCTTCATTCCCCACACAATTCGTTTACCTCACTTTTCAGGTGGATCTGGTTCCAGATTTCCTTGGCGCTTGGTCAAGACATAGTCCAGAGAGCCCTCGAACATCTGTTAAACGTCGGCCGGAGGCGCCGACTGGCATGGTCAGGCGACCACATTTTTGGGGTGGGTTGATCGGCAGCCTCAGAGAGAATTCATTTTGTACACAGCAAGTTACTTGTCAGAGTTGACGATACTGCAGGCACCCAGGTGTCCATACATCTGCCTTTGACGACTTGACACTAGATACATACATCTCTCAAAACAAGAACCCAACGAATTACAAACATGACCGAAATCACCGCTGAGTGTCGCCCTCGCCTTTGTACATGATCCACGGGACTGTATCTGGCTAAGAGCGACTCGGGCAGGACACCACGGTGGGTCATTCCGAGTTGGTGTTCGTCGACGGATCGAACATTTTGTCCAGTGAAAGAGCTGAATACAGGGGCACGACATTAGGAAGGGCGGGTCAGGCAGTAGAGTTCCCTGACCAATGAAATCGGTTAGAAGACCGCATGATGACCGAAACCATTGGAAACCGAGCTGACTGTTACATGTGAACGCATACCCGATTCGAAGCAAACCAGGGAGTTTACGAGTGTCATCTTCGTAGCCATTTCGGAGGCTGGTCGTGTAGTTACACCAGACCACCAACCCACCCAACGGCGTCACCACAGGCATATTCGGACTCGGGCCTACTGGAGTCTCGCATCCAAAGTTCCTCAGCCTCCTGCCTTTCGCCTCCAGCCACCCTTCCAGCCCATAGTTAAAGACGATAAACGGGACGCTGAAGTGTGCTTGCGAATTGTTCACCGGGTACCAGGGGATAATTAGCTTTTCGCGTGAACCTTCGGACGTCCACGGAGTACACCGAGTAAGACCAGAAAGGCTTCAAGGTGTGACGACATAACTTGGGCCTCGACGTATTGGCTGACGATTTTAGAGTGGTTAATAAGGTTCTGGGGCACGCGCAGGGTCATGAAAACCCCGTGGAACGACCCACTGCGGGAATCCCCATAACGTGGCAAAGCATCCGCAGTGCTAGCCAATGAGGGAGCGCAACACTGGGTATACATGGAACAATTGGAATACAGCGCTTGTGGTAGCTTTCCGCTCCCCTGCTGAAGATTTTCCTTGTCACGGCTTTGTTCAACTTGAGCAAGCCCGAGATGACGGTGTGGCAAATTTTGAACCTACTGCCAAGAAAGACTAATCAGTCGTAATAAAATTGCCGGTTTCACGAGAGACGAAGGGATTGTTCTATATGACGCGCATGCACGCCAGCCAACCCGAACTAAACGGGGCATGCGGGATGATCGCGCATGAGCAAGTTGCTCACACATTTTGCGCGGATCCTGTGACGCTTTAACGTGGACGGGACGCATAGCATGCAAACAAAAACCTTCAGCCTCTCTTGGATGGTGAGAAGCGTTTGAGGAAGGGTAGGCTATGCCGGCAGGAAGCCCTTAATCCGCTCGGCTCGTGGGGGCGACAATTCGGGTTCCAGGTAAGATGTGACAGAGCTCCATTCGGGGTTGCGAGCCGTTGGGAAGTTTACATGGTGACAAGTAACTCCGCAAGCTTAAGGGACGCTCAGATCTTCGTTGCGTTGGCGCCCTACGGGTTGGGCTGCTGGACGACGAAGAGAGACGGTACGGAAATCAGCGTCCGTATTCTCCGTGGCACGAGTTCACCAATTTCCAGTCACAACCACCATTGCTAGCCAGAATGTCGTGAATACAGCTTGGCTAAGATATAGGTCCACATGGCGTCGTTGAAAGGGGAGCCAGATCTCAAGACCCGGCCTTGGCACTTCGGTTCTACCAAGAGGGACCACCTACCACTGTTCCCGTTCATTTCTGTTTTCATCTCGGGTTTGCGATTGGGCATCCACATACATGTGTAACTATATTGTGGAGCCTTAGATGTGCTCATGCATTTGCCTCCCTTGCTGCGAGATACCCTCGTTAAGTCCTGAACTCGAGGAGCGAGTTAGCAAAGCGGGGTATGGTGTTTTACGAGACAAGTATGCTTGAGACGACGCGGGGGAGCGCAAGGATATAATGAGAGTGGGGAGCAAGGTGATGCACTCAGAATAGTCGCCTAGCCAACGCATGTACATCGAAGAATGCGGGGAGGGGCCTGAATATATTTGTGAAAGAGATACAGGGGATACTAGCCGGGTCGCTCGTAAAGTGGAGTCAATAGGATAAAAAATTATTCGGGAGAAGTGTTCAAGAACACTAGGGTCGTGCAGCTGAAAATTCATCCGTTACCGGAAGGGAAGACGATGTGGTGCTATCCTCGGCGTGTATTGAAGCTGGTATAAGAGAAGATAGTAGCTTGACGAAGATGTTCTCTAGGAGCTCGCCTGACGTGTCCATACCCCATACATATTTGACTCGCTCTGATATCGAGGATGCAACTTCAACCAATGCCTTTGCCTCCGCATACCGTGCTTGGTGGAGCCGAATCCTAGCTAGCCCAAGAGCAGAATTCACTTGGATGATGCCATTCCCGATGCCTTTAGAGATGGCCACCGCTTCGGCGTAAGATTCCTGTGCTTCGGTGTACTTGGACTGCTGTCGCCGGACGTCTCCAAGCCCATTCAATGCGTTCGCTCGGCCCAGGTCGTACCCGATGCTCCTGCAGATTGCCAGCGCTTCGGCGTAAGATTCCTCTGCTTCGGTGT
>KN823184.1:63942-74816 GCA_000827465.1 Tulasnella calospora MUT 4182
TTCAATGCGTTCGCTCGGCCCAGGTCGTTTCCGATGCTCCTGCAGATCGCCAGCGCTTCGGCGTAAGATTCCTCTGGTTCGGCTTCCTTGGACCGCCGTCGCGGGACGTCTCCAAGCCCCCTCAATGCGTTCGCTCGGCCCAGGTCGTCTCCCATGCTCTTATAGGGGGCCACTGCTTTAGTGAAAGACGGTTCTGCTGCTATGTACTTGGACTGCTCCCTCCGGACCTCGCCAAGCCCATACAATGCGTTTGCACTGCCCATGTCGTTCCCGATCCTCTTGCATATAGTCAGTGCCTCGGCGTAAGACGCGGCTGCTTCGATGTACTTTGACTGCTGTCTCTGGACCTCGCCAAACCCATTCAATGTGTTCGCTTGACCCAGGACTTTCCCGGTGCTCTTGTATATGGCCAGCGCTTCCGCGTAAGCTGCCTCGGCTTCAATGTATTTGGACTGCTGTCTCCGAACCTCGCCAAGCCCATACGATGCGTTCGCTCGACCCAGGTCTTCCCCGATGGTTTTGCAAATGGCCAGCGCTTCGGCGTAAGACGCCTCTGCTTTGATGTATTTAGACTGTCGTCTTTGAACTTCGCCGAGCCCATAGAATGTGTTCGCTCGACCCAAGTCGCTTACGATCCCGTGGCAGATGCCCAGTAACTCGGCATAAGCCTCTTCTGCTTCGGCGTACTTGGACTGCCGCCTCCGGACCTCGCCCAGCCCATACAGTGCGTTCGCCAATCCCAGGTCGTTCCCGATGCTCTTGTAGATAGCTAGCGCTTCGGTGAAAGACAGCTCTGCTTCGATGTAGTTTGACTGCTCTCTCCCGACCTCGCCGAGCCCTCTCAATGTGTTCGCTCGACCCAGGTCGCTCCCGGTGCTCTTGTAGATAGTCAGTGCTTCGGCGTAAGACGCTTCTGCTTCGATGTACTTGGATTGCTGCCTTCCGACGTCGCCAAGCCCTTTCAATGCGTTCGCTCGACCAAGGTCGTACCCGATGCTTTCGTAGATGGCCAGCGCTTCGGTGAAAGATGCCGCTGCTTCGATATACTTGGACTGCTGTCTCCCGACGTCGCCAAGCCCTTTCAATGCGCTCGCACGACCTAGGTCGCTCCCAATGCTCTTGAAGATGGCCAGTGCTTCGGTGTAGCACGCCTCTGCTTCGATGTACTTGGACTGCTGTCTCCGGACCTCGCCAAGCCCATACAATGCGTTCGCTCGGCCCATATCGTCCCCGATCCCTCTACAGATGGCCAGAGCTTCGATGAAAGACGCCTCTGCTTCGATGTACTTGGACTGCTGTCTCCAAACCTCGCCAAGCCCATTCAATGCGTTTGCTCGACCCAAGCCGTTTCCGATGCTCCTACAGGTGGCCAGCACTTCGGTGTAACACGCCTCTGCTTCGGGGTATTTGGACTGCCGTCTCTGGACCTCGCCAAGCCCATACAATGCGTTTGCTCGGCCCAGGTCGTTCTCGATGCTCTTGTAGATGGCCAGTGCTTCGGTGAAAGAGGCCTCTGCTTCGATGTACTTGGACTGCTGTCTCCAGACTTCGCCAAGCCCTCTCAATGCGTTCGCTCGACCCAGATCGTCCCCGATGGTCTTGCAGATGGACATCGCCTCGGTGTAAGACGCCTCCGCTTCGACCCATTTGGACCTTATTCGGTCGATGTCTGCCTTTCGGATCAATAGGTCTGCCAGAGTGCCTTGATCTCCAGTAGATTGAGCGATTGCCAATCCCTGCTCAAACATCTTTGACGCCTCTTCGTGTCGATTTTGCAATCGATGGATATCCCCAATCTCTGCCAGTAGTCTAGCCGAAGAAATTGTGGATTGATCGCCACTTTTCGTCGACGGGATCGCCCGTGGCTGTTTGAAATTACCATTGTCAGCTCGGATTTTCAGTGTGCGATCCAACTTACGATCCACTCAATGGTCCTCTTGCATTCCGTGGCAGACAGTCGTTCCATCGGCTCCGGTTTCCAACATTTTTGCATAATATCGCAGAGTCTGTGTATTTGCGAGAGTTGGTCGTGATCGTAGATCATTGGGAGTTGGCCTTCCAGCACCCTCATGTGAACATGAACATCTGAATTAAGTTCCTCGAATGGGTAATGATCGGTGATACCCTACGCACAAAGAGTACAGACGTTGAAATCATATTGCCTTTATTCGGGCCTCCAAACTCACCTCCCAAGCAATCCAACCTAGTGCCCAAATGTCGCTTGCTGGACCCAACGGTTCTCCGGCGAAATATTCGGGGGGTGCCCAACGAACCGAGCATTCTGGACCTGTCAGCGTGAGTGTGTTATTGGACAGGGTAACTTTGAATTCGGGAAGTTGGACCCGCTTCGACGGGGACTCGTTTGACGAAATCACTGGGTGGTGGGCTGGGTCGATAACGCGGGCTGAGCCAAAGTCCGTGATGACCCCGCGGTGGGACGAGTTGACAAGAACGTTTAGCTGAGCAATACTCAAGGTGAGTAAGGGTGTCAAAGATAGCTGGTTGCGGAGCGCACCGATTTCAGGTCGCCGTGGCAGATGGGACGCTGGCGAGTGTGAAGATATTCCAGACCAAGTGCGACGTCGTAAATCTGGAACGCGTTGACCATCAGCTCCTATTCCAGGGCATACCGCACCGACCGCAACATACTAACGACACCCGTTCGGGGATCTCCCAGTTCCCAGAACGAAGGAATTGACGAAGATTTCCATCATCTTCCCAGGGGAAAACCAGCCAAGCGATGTGACTTTCCATCTGCTCCACAAACCCAATGATCTCCACGATGTTTGGATGAGACAGCCCGTCCAAGAGACGGAGCTCGTTGACGAACGCCTGGAGAACATGAGTCAGTCGTGTGTTACGTACGGGCAAACAAACAATTTTACACAAAAGAACTTTTCGCGAGTCATGCCACTGATGAATCGAAGCTTCTTCACGGCTATTTTTCTTCCTCCTTCCCAACTAGGGCTCGTAACGATGAGCGTAGCTTCCGCAACATCGGCAAAAGTACCGCCGTCTTGAGAGCTACTTTCCCTGAATTCGATGTCGGCGATGGATAATCGTTTCCCCGATAAAGTTGCTAAAAGCTCGAGGCCTCGCTGCAGCAATGGGCAAGTAAGAAACACATGCGGAGGAGAACGCGTTACTTCATGTTTACCGCAGACAACTTGATTCGCTTAGACTCTTGTGTGTCTATTTCCTTACGTGACTGAATTTTCCCTGTCCTTTCCATCTGTGGAGGATTTGATGATTCCGTTATGGTATCGTGTTTTCGTTTGAAACGATTCTTTTCCGTGTTGGGTGGCGCCATAGTCGGAGTATGTATATTGGCCGTTCTGGAAAACGTCGGAATCCAAGAAGGGGGACGATGCAGTATTATACGAGGGAGAGATGGTCGAGTTCGAAAGGTCTGAGGATGCTTGGGTACTGAACCCAATACCCGGCCCCCTAGATCCGTTCGAAACTCCGCTTGAACCTGCTTCGCTGAGTAAGCAGCCACATTTTTCGACCGATAAGACTTGCCTCGCGTCATGTGATCATCCAAAGCTCAAAAACAAACACGAAGATGACCATCGCGTCGACGGGAGGAGGGCGATGGATGGGGGTGCCAGGAGTGTCCGCATCCAAATAGCCAGCGATAACTAGTTAGATAATTATAACTAATTCCTACTGTTTCTTATGCATCCAGCTCCTTTTATGAATGTTTCAAACCCAGTTGCCACGTTGGTGGAAATCTAATGTATTTAGGTTTATTCAAATACATATATTCCGTATTCCAGAAAAAGGTTGACAGTTTAAATCTAACTAGTAATCGCTAGCTATTTGGATGCGGACGCTCCTGGCACCCCCATCCATCGCCCTCCTCCCGTTGACGCGATGGCCGTCTTCGTGTTTGTTTTTTGAGCTTTATGTGGCCGCTTACTCAGCGAAGCAGGTTCAAGCGGAGTTTCGAACGGATCTAGGGGGCCGTATTGGGTTCAGTGGCTTGGGTGGTTGAGGCACAGCCACCGAGCCTCACGGTTTTCGCGAGGTCGAGGACCTTTAACTGTCCAACCAACGTTCTTGACTGCTTCCACCGATGAAGGGTTGTGTCCGAGGCTTTAGTTTCAGGCTTAAGTTATCAGGGTGCTAATGGCCCCTCAGAGGGTGGGGTCGAGCATGTCAGGGTTGAGCACTGGAGGCAGGCCTGGTAGATCAGGAGAGCCCTCTCTACATGGTTGGCGACACATCTCTTGAGGAGAGGTGTCTTTCATTCTTATAAGGAGAAGAGTACGTGCAGCTGGGAGACGCGCATACGCTTCAGGGCTCAAAGTTTTACATAAAGCGGACTTTGAAACTCCAACAATGCGAGCCACGTGGGGCCGTGTTTTTCTTTCGGCAAGGTAGCTCCTCCGAGGGGGTCGATATGAACCGTATACAAATAAACGAACACCTCGTTCTGGGGTGCCCACAACTTATTTGGAGTCTTACAAAAGCTGTCGATACCATAATCAGCGGAGAGTGACGGATTCCGAACGGGAAATGGGAGGCGAGTCTGTCGGATGTGGATGGACCGTGTTCTCGAACAGTAGTACCATCGTCCATCCCAAAATCGAAATACACAAGACATCCGACCGCACTTTCAAGGCTCTACGTTACTTCTGGATACTCTCCTGGAGTCTCCGTTCCGCCGGTGGTGGTAATCGGTTGGGGAAACCGCGGAAGAGGATGACGAAAAGGACCTCGCCCCACCTTCGAGCGGGATCGCAGCCGGGAGACCAGCATACTTCAGTGGCATGCTCGACCTTGGTGGGTTGGCCGACGGTGTTGAGTTCGTGAAAACGCGGATAGCGTCGGTAGAAGTCCGCCGAGCGTAAGCTGGTATCCCTGTCGGCGAAGGCGGGTAAGGTTGTTGTGGACCAGGGGGATAGTCGATTGAGAACATTTGTGTCCGAGGCGAGTTGGGAATTTGATTTCGTTCTTCGAATCCCCCTTGATTGGAGGTTGTGGGGCTGTGCTTGCCCTAGGAGTAGACGAGTGAAGATATTTGCTCATAGCTCCCACCACTTTAGACTTGACGTGGGTCTTCGAAGAGGTCGACAGTCCGACACTCCCTGGGGACGACATGAGTTCTGGATCCACGTCCAGAGACAAACGACTTTTTGGGACTACATCCGAAGAGTCGCTGGGCTTGATACCACGCTGAGGGAACGAGCTTGGTGGAGGCATCAGGATCGCCGAATCGCCCCGAGGCAGCCTTCTCGCCGGGACCGAGTGACGCGGTTTGGGTCTAGGCGTGGCCTTGACGGTGTTCAAGGAATCCCTAATCTTCAAGATAGTCGAATCAGTTGAACCTCGCAACCTTCCCGAGACTCCCAAACCCGTCACCACCCGAACTCGGCCCCTGAAGCCGAGCACAGCGACGACCTTCGCGCCATTCTCGACCCACTCCTCATGCCCAGACCCAAACCATCCAAGCCTTAAGGGAGTGATTTCGAATCGACTGGTGTCTGAATCGCTGCGTCGAGGTCGGGGACTTGCTCTGGGTCTCGTTTGAAAGCGGTGCTGGAGTGGTCGCAGCGGCAGACAACGTCCTTCACCTTGGCTGCACGGGGAGTCTTTCGTGTATCTACCACTCTCCTCCTCCCCTTCCTCCGTTTTCACGATCACCAGCCCCAGGCTCTAGATGGACCGAACTCCCGACGGGCCCAAGGTCGTTCCTGGAATGGGACGAAACCTTTTCCTGCAGTGCCCCAAACAACAATCCTCAGAACGCGAGCTCCGCCGACCAGGAATCTCGAATCGCAAGCCCACCACCTCCCCAATCCGTAAACTATCATCTCAGCCCAAGGTTTGTGTATAGCCAAGGTCTCGGTGCGCGACGCCTCCGCCTCCTTGTACCGGACGACAAGACCTCGTCCCACCACCAAGCGGATTCGCAGCTGGTATATACACCGGCGTATTTCAATGGCACGCTCGATCTTGGAGGGTTCGTCGAAGCTGTCGAAATAGTGAAAGTGCGGAATGGCATCGGTAGGTGTCTGTCAAACGGAAACTGATACGGCTGATGGGTGAAGGCAGGGGGGTAGATGGATGTCTGCGGGGAGAGTCGATCGAGAGGGTTCATGTCCGATGCGATTGGGGAATCTGACTTTCGTTCTTCGAGTCGCCGTTGACTTGCAGCTGTGAGGCCGTGCTTCTCCTTGGAGTCGAGGAGCGAAGGGAGTTGCTCTGAGCCTCGCCACCTGAGTTGGGTCTTCGAAGAAGTTGACGATACAACACTCCTGGTACATGACATGAGTTTCGCGTCGAGATTCGGAGATAAAGGGCTTTGTTGAACATACAACTGGAAATCTGCTGAGAACTGAGGCCACGTTGGGGTGGAGGGAGTAGAATCGCCGAGCCGTCCCCAGGCGATTTTCCCGCTGCGACCAAGTAATGAGGTTCCAGTTGAGGTGAGGCTCCAACAGCGTCGTTGAAATCTTCGGCCTTATGGGTAGCCTTGCAATCCGAATCCGACTCGGAGGCTGAGCTCAACCCCATGACCCTCCCAACACCACTTGACCCCGCCACCATCAAACCAAACTTCGAAAGCAGAGAACGACGACGACCTTCCCAACAATCTAAACCAGCTCCCCATATTGATACTGCAGCCTGCAAGCCTGAGCGGGCCGATTCCAGGGGGTGGGTGCCTGATTCGCTGAAGCGACGCTGGAGCATCATTCTGGCCAGGGGTCGGGGTGGCGCTGCGGTACTTGGTTGCAAAAGTGGACATGCCGTTCCATTAGGGTGCACGGGGGGTGTTTTATGTATCTGCCTTCTGGTTCTCCTTCTCTTCTTCCCGCTCGAGGGTCAACCCCTCCAGCCAAGGCATCCCGAAGAAGTCAAGCCGCTCAGCAACTTCGTACTATCCAAGTAGTCCCGAGTATCCGTGGATGCTGTGGTGAATATACTCTCTGACTCTCCCTCCACACGGATTCGAGGGTCAAAGACCTGGCGAACTTGGCGGGATTTCGAGGATGAAGCAGACGTGGCGGTGGTGGTGGCTGAGGACGCTGTTGATCTGTCTTGGTCTGAAGCTCGCAAGTTTTCGCGAAGGTTGTTTGTATGAGACTGGATGAGAGATATTTTGAGGAGTGGATAGAGACGCCATTTTCGAGCCTTGAGGACTATATGGAACTATCGGTGTCGGAACACCTTGGATGTTGCGATAAGGAGGCGGGACTCACGTCTCCTCCATGTTGATTCACCTTGCTTCCGATCTTCCTAAACAGCTTTCCTCGTGTGGTTGATGCATTGGGTTAGCCTTCGCTTGACGGTGAACCAAAGTAATCCGTGGGGTGATGTGTTGGAGCCAATGCGAAAATTGCAATCAGTCGAAGAAAAGGAGAGCTGCCCGCGACACATACCTGAGCAGTCGAACCGGTTCTTTGTGAGATAGACTTGGGCGATGGGCGGAATGCTTTATGCCGATGCGGCCTTCATTGGGTACTAAGGAACGATCGCGCGTTCTCTAGGGGAAGGTGGTGGTTGCCGAGACACCTGGACTGGCCGCAGCCATAAACTTTGGCTTGAATTAAAACTTAAGTCTCCCACTGGTAGGAGTCATTGGTTCGTGCTCGTGACCGATGATTCTGGACAAGGTTATCCGCAGAGCGACGAGTGTGGTGAGATCTACACAGAGGCATATCTAACATGTTGTCTCGGACATTTATGGACCCTTCATACATATGTCTCGGATCTCGTTGGCCCTGAGCAGTAAGAAAATGTTTCGGATATCTGTGGAGCACTCAGATTAAGGCTCCAACCAATTACTATACATACTGATTATAACCGACTACAACTGATTACTGTTTATATTAATTATGCTCCTCTGTGTATTTTCTGTATAATCGATTATTAGTTGGTAATGAGTTAGTTTCTGGGTCGATGTTGCTGGGCAATAGAAGAGCTGTTGTGTCAGAGCGGTGACTCACTTAAAGTTGGTCAGCGGGGATGTGCTGGCATGATGCACTGCCTGCGGCTTCTTCAGCACGCTTGTTCATCTGCGGGAGGTCCCCAAGATACTTCCAAGGAGCCTGTACACCCCCTATTCGAGATCTAGTAACCGCCAATCTTGCCAGGCACCAAAATCTCCACTCATTGACAGCGTTATCTCCCATTTTGTCACTCCAGTAACGATTGGTGAGCTTCTCGGATCTCCTCTTAGTTGATATACTCTGTGAACTGTTCTCCATTAAAGCTGTATCAGAGCTTCAATAAATATTATATAATTACTCATTATAATCGATTATTATCCAACTAATTACCGATTACAATTAAATACGAAATTTTCGTAATCGTAATGTAATCGGTTGGAGCCTTAACTCAGATAAGGCTGTGTATGAGACAAACATGGCCACTCCAACTAAGCATTTGTCTCGGATATTCCTGGAATATTCACAGAAAAATATATCTGAGACAAGCGTGGCCACCACAGCTTAACCTTAGTGTGGAAGGGTCCAGGTATATTTTGCACAGACAATTCCGGGTAGGTGTTAGTGTGGGCATTTCCAGTAAAACCCGACTCCAAAGGGTCCAGAGTAATCCGAAATAAGAGCAACCATGTGAATCACACACTAAATTCTGACCCTGACATCCTGTGTATGACATCATCCGATCATCAGGCACCAGCCCTGCTTCAAGTCTCCACTCCCCTGGTTCCTGCACCACCCTACCCATTGCTTGCCCTATTTCTCGCCCAAATCGGATCGTATTTCACTGAAATAAGAGTTAAAATGTGATATACTAGCTCTAGTATATAGGCGACTATTCTGCGCGACTACAAATGGATTTATAGAACCTGTAGGTCTAAATTAGTAATGACAGAGGGCATCTGCATTTAAATCCTAGGACATAGGATTCCTGCCACTTGAAGCACCTTCGTGAGCTGATATACGTTGCTTGAGTCAGGGATCAAGGAATGGGGGCCGTTCGCTCAAGACAGCTCCCTCAAAAGACTAAATGCCCTTTGCTTGGCAGCCCTGCAGCTGGGATCCATATTCTGGATATCTCTCAAATATATTGAGCGTGAAGTGGTCGTAGACATTTCTAAAGCTCATGCCCAAAGGGGCAAAGCTGGTTGTGGGCTCAAGAGCATGATATAGGCAAATAGGCATTTGGGGGCTTATCAGCCAAGCCTTTCCTTAGCTGATATCTTCGCAGCCCATGATCCGATAATGGTATGGGTTTGCATAGCTGTTTTAGGCATACGAAGAGGCCCTCTGGCAAAGTTTGAAACGATTATGGTCAATATTGACTTTACAGCCCTCATTTTAGTACTTTTATCCCTTCATTTCTGGCTTTGCCACAGACTGAAAGCCTCTAGAGACTCAGATTCAACTCAAATACATTGTATTTATAAATTAGAATGAGATACAAAAGGTTGGAACATGCTATCCCACCTGGTGATGGAGCTGTACCAGATCCAATCTTAGATGACCCAAGTACCCCATCCAAAAGAGTCAGCAACCCATCAATTCCCTCCCTCACACATTTTTGGCCTATAATATAGTACAAGATAAATATGTTAATGTTCAATATGTGAGTACACCCATTTCATGTCTTGATCTCTCTCTGCAGGCTCAGGGGTCAGGGGGTAAATGCCCCTGAGGCCCAATTGATAATTTCCCCCACATACAATGTGGACTGGTGATTTTCATTCGAAATAAATAGTATATACGACCAATTATGTGGTGGAACCCTATCAAACCTACGCTTAATTGAGGTCTACAGAGTCTAGTGCTCTGGCAGGGGGAAGTAGGGTTTGGAACCATTTCCTTTCGGTATTCTGATAATCTTGCACTTATTGCTTACTCGAATAGTAGATTTGGTCATTTTTAGGGCAGTTTACCGCCCGAATATCACAATCTACAGTCTGATGTGGGGGAAATTCCATAGTTTTATGTATTTCAGTTCTCTAAGTTTAGAAGTGGCCTAAAAGCGGAATGCTCCGGATCGTATATATCTACAATAAGTATAGCTCTTGAATGGAGCTTGAACGGCTGAAAAAGGCGCCGGAATGAAGGAGACATGAGGGGAAGAGCATGCCAGGGGGAGGCCCAGGCAGTTCCTGGTTAGGGATATGAACCCTGTCCACCTTTTTTGGCCGGAGCGCCCGGCGTTCTACTCGGTGCCTATGTCACATGACTCCAGGTTACCAATCGCTTTCATTTGAATGTCTGAGATATTGCAGAGGCGTCCACATAAACTTAACCTGGCCCGGACCACACTAAATCTTACCTGGCCCAGACCACACTAAATCTTGCCTGGCTCTGATCATGCTAACTTCTTTTTGGCGCTGGCCAGACTACAGTCTGTTGGGGTTCACCATGCTAAGATTTGCCTGAGGTAGCCCATCCGAAGCTTGCCTGGAGCTGGCTAGCCTAATTTTGCCTGGGCTGGTCACACCAATTTTTACCTGGACCCAGCCACACTAATGTCATAGGAGTGATCCAGGCTTTTTTCAGATCCCTATATCTAAATCCAGAGGCTCACCACTAATTCTAATGGCTGGGTTGGACTGAAACAAAGATTAATCCCTTACTAGTCTGCTGGGTTTGTCTGGGTAAGCCTACAGAGTGAAAGGTATAGTAAAACATTCTCTCAGGGGCTTCTCATCTATTCTGTATATCACTGCATTTTCTGCCTTATTCTGTTTTTGTGATGGGCTACTAGTGCAATCAATGATTTACAGTCCATAATATCCATAAAAGGGAGCAGAAATTGGATTCATTTGGGCCTAGATACTATACATATGGTAGCTATGTGAAGGCCCCACAACATACGAAAAAAATGCTTACTGACCCTGACCACCCACATCCGAAACATATCTGTGGGGTGTCCATAGATATCCC
>KN823185.1:0-26288 GCA_000827465.1 Tulasnella calospora MUT 4182
CCCTGGTGGCCATGGTTGTTTCAGATATTTTTTTGTGTGGATGCTCCAGGAACATCCGAGACAAAAGCTTAGGTGGGGCAGCCATGTTTGTCTCATACACATGCTTATCTGAGTCCTCCAGAAACATCCGAGACTTTTCTTAATGGTCAGGGCCAGCCATATCTGAAACATTTGTCTGAGGGGTCCATGAATGTCCGAGATAATATGTTAGATATGCCTCCTTATGTCCATCAGCCCCGTCTGATTCCCAAGTACACAAATGGGTTTCCGGAGGGATAACATCTGACCTGAGAGACTAGATACTCAGAGCCCAGTTGGAAAACGAGGCGAGCTCCTTACGAACCCAGATATACAATGCGCGGTGGCAAAACCTCGTGATCGTTCCTCAAGAACCTGGCGCCTCAGGGACATGGCGCATAATCTTTTCCTTCACCCCTTCTACTGCTTGTCTTCTTCTCTTTGTCTTTATTTTTTAACTGGCCATTAAATCCTCCTTGATTCATGAAATCCTTGTTGCCTGAGCTAAATTAACTGCCGATTCTACTTCCGGCACCTGCTCTCAAAATGTCGCGTTGACCAATGCTCACTGTTTCTCTTTCACACGTGCTGCTGCTCTATCACTTTTAGGCTGCTTGATTCTACTTTAAGGACTTGCAACTTCGTCGTTCCGACGACCGAGGGTGGGTTGCTCGAAGGATAGTCTGTGAGCTACTTTGATGGAACAAGTCGTGTAGACCTCTTCAGTCATGGAATTAGGGATGGGCGAAAGCCTCGCGTTCGGCGGTTTCGTAGAAAGCAAGAAGACCATTTTCTATCGCTCCTGAGCTCGATATCGTGCGACCAGGCAAATGCGGACGTTGCAATCATGGCTGGGAAAGAGGAGAGCAGAGGTTGTAGCCTTTATGGGACTTCCGTGTGGCGCTTTTGACTCAAGGTATCGATCCCAATCTCTCAGTCGAAGATAATATCAGAATGAGAAAGCTAAACATATTGGTCAGTTCGGGAACCGTCTTGGATAAAGGTTCGCACTCGGATTACATCAGTATGGGGCCCTTTATTACATTGAGAAGCACAGTATTAGCTAACATACGTACATAGCATAATCTAAGGACATCATACTAATACATAGTGATCGTGAGAGTAATAATGATGATATTGTGTTGGGGGATGATTCCAGCGTGCACGGCGGTTCGCGATTGGCTCTTCTATGAAGTCAGAGGAACGGTGGGAGAGTAGATCCACGAGGACTCGAAAATATCAGACTTGCAACGTCGCATTAGAAGCGACCAGGGGGTTGCTTGCCACTTATTTTGCACTTGTCTTATTCTGGCATCCGTAGTGCAAAAGTTATGCTATTTTTTTGTAGACGTGTTTTGTACATTCGGACGGTTCACAAAAGTATCGACAGAGTAGGCTAAATGATTACAATGGCTGGGCAACCCGCTTTGGTGTGAGAGTTTGTACTGAATCACATAGATAGATCAGTTATTGTTCGTTCCATCCAACTTAAATGACGGGAATTTAACAAACAACGTACCCCGTTGTATACCGAGTGAGTCCAGGTCGTACAGATCATCAAAGGTCCGCGATGTAAAAGTGGAAGATCACCGACGAGGCACTTTTGTTCTTGTAAACTGGAAAAGTTAATTGCTGAGGAGGGTTTCGGGTCGTTCCATTACGCGTTTGGGGCGTATTAGTCGTGTGGTAGATACTGTGTTGCAAGGAGCAAACAGGCCATCTTCCATCTGTACATGTGCCGGAGATAACAGAGGGAATGCCTGTAATGGTCACGTTTCATCATAAGAAGGAGGTCACTCTATCCAAGGGGGCAAGCGGGTTGGTCAAGGAGATTATACTCGATGATGATGATGTAGCCAAGGATCAAACCCGTGGCCTGATTCTGAAGATTAGGTTCGATCCCTGATCATTAACCTAAGTCAGTTACCAGAAGCAATTATCCTCAAGCTGGATCATCCGCCAAGCGGGTTGGTTGAAGGGTTTGTACATGGCGAAATACCAATTCCACCGTCAACGAACCGATTCCGGATCCAATCTAACAACGACAAGTCTTTACGCATTACCGTAACAAGGCACCAATATGGACTTGTCCCAGCATTCTCTTTAACTGATTACAAATCACAAGGACAAACAATTGATCATGTCATTGTAGATATCGGGAACCCAGGAACAGGGAACATCAGTCAGTTCAACGCGTAGGTCACCATCTCCCGAGGACGTGGACCAGAAAAACTTCGGTTTTTGAGGGATTTCGATTCAAAGTTATTCACCAGTGGAATTGACAAAGATCTAGCAGAGGAGGACAGCAGACTTGAGCAGCTAAACGAGGTGACAAAGGCTCAATATGAGAAGGTAAAGTCTCATAGATGTGCATGCCTGTGCTGAAATCCGACTTATAGCTGGTTCTATCACATGTAGAGGCACAAGTATGGCAGTTTCCATCACCAAAAAATATTTGCTTGTCTGACACCGTACTCAGAAGGGCGTCGCCAAAGTCGTAGGCCTTACTCCTTACTCCGACCCTTGAGGATGCTCAGTATAACCTTTCCACCCCCCTTCTCCGACCTCAGTTGAACAACACCGAGGGAGGCAGGGTCCCCACCTTCAGAGTCATCACGTCACGCGACGCTGCCCCACCGTCGCCGCCAGGGATGACGGCAATCCCGACCGACGCATCGTTGTTGGGGACGGCAGCAAGGGGGCGACGCGACCACTCAATTCACGCACATCATTAACTTAGCAGCTTATATATGTGTATTACCATAATTTGCATTGATTGTATGTTTATGTAATAAAACGCTATGTACGGAGGACACCGCGGTGATGACGCCGGGGCGACGCTGACCAAATCTTGCACGATGACTTTCCAGAAAAATAGATGGCTATTATATGCATAAGTCTCTATAAAATGAGCTATGTATTGATTATGTACGATATTTGCTCAGGGTGAATGTTCACATCAAGCCTTTGCCGCCGTCCCCAACGACGACAACGCGTCGGTCGGGATTGCCGTCGTCCCTGGCGGCGACGGTGGGGTAGCGCTGCGTGACGTGACGACTCTGAAGGTGGGGACCCTGCCTCCCTTGGCGTTGTTCAACTGAGGTCAGAGAAGGGGGTGGAAAGGTTATACTGAGCATCCTCAGGGGTCGGAGTAAGGAGTAAGGCCTACGACTTTGGCGACACCCTTCTGAGTACGGTGTCAGACAAGCAAATATTTTTTGGTGATGGAAACTGTCATACACAAGTCGTGTGAAATAATCGTAGAAACATAGGCTTATGTCCATATAAATTGCACTTGGGTATTTATTTATGTGAATAGGCAATGTAAAGGACGAGGAAAATCGCTAATAACAGTGTTAGGAGCAGGATTTCGCGTTAATGTCACACCAACCGTGGGACGTAGATGCACTGGCGTTTTGAACTTGCAACTTCGCATGGGGAGCAACAAGGGGGTTGCTCGCCGCTTAGATAGGCACTTACCGTATTCTGCCATTTATATGCAAATTCTATTCTTTTATTTCGCACACACATTTCGTGTTTCCTGGGATTACATGGTGAATTGTTGGTCCTACCGTCGACGCACCGATCTAGAATCCATCGTAACGAAGGCGAGTCTAAATACACCACCGTCGCTAGGCATCAATATGGACTTGTTCCCGCTTTTTCATTCACTGACTACAAGTCGCAAAGGCAAACAGTCGATCATGTCATTATGGACATCGGGAAGTCCGGAACAGGTCACATCAGTCAATTCAACGTGTATGTGGCTGTTTCTCGAGGCCGTGGACCGGAAAAGCTTCGTGTGATGATCCCATCACCATGGCATACTATTGTGGTTTGTTTGTGTATGATTGTTGTCGAATGTTTCTCTTTGATGTTGTGTACGATTATGATGATGAGGTCTGGACTCTTGCCTCATGTATGGATCTGGACTTTCGCCCTGCTTTACCACCATGTCCACCCCCCTCATTGTAAACGCATGTAGCTGACGCGTCGTCTGTAATATTAGTAATCACCTCCACTCTTCGTAGTATATAGTCTCAGCGGAATGAGGAGGGTTGTTCCTCATTCCGCCTCTTGTCTCTACCTCGAATATATCGTCCTCTTCCCTCGTCTTCATCGCTTAATTCTTGAGAACGCCTCGCTTCATCATCCTTGATCCTTGAACCTTGACATTAGGCGGAATCGGCTTTACAAAGCGACCCGTTCTATTTCTTGTCCCTCAGAGAGCAGCTGCACAAGTTATCTCGACCTAAGCGCTCTACCCTCCGCCGTCCTCGTCAGACCAAGCTGTAATCGGGCTAGTACCCCGTTGGCAAACGTTCCACGAGTGGGCATATCCCATATTCCTCCATCGCTACTTGTGGCTTCATCACAGCCCTGGTTGAAAGGTGTAACCGACGGATTGACGTCGCACCCGGTACCCAGTAGCAAACCCACAAACTCTTGATCCTCCGCTCTCACCATTTTCCCCTTTGGACCAAATCCCCTCTAGAGCTGGTTATACCTGCTATAAGACCCAGTAGGGCGCCTAGAGTTATCCAAAGTTTCCTAATCCTTCGCCTCGTCCCATCTGAAACTCTGGCTTACCACTCGCCCACCAAATCGAGTAGTAACAAACAAAAAAAATTAGTTACCATCAACTTTCATCGAAGGACACAACGAACGTATCCCCGAAAGAAAGTGGCCGACCAAGAATCGTTGCCATTAACCTATAAAAACCTATTCCTCTTTTCGCCCGAATTCAACAGGAACGTCCACGACTTCGCCGCATACTACGACATCCACCCGCTCGACGTACTTGGTTGGCCTAGTGAAGAAACGTGGTTCGAAGCAAAACCCACCTGGTGAATGAAACTGAAGGCCCATCGAGGACTATCTGTATTCGATCACCACGCCCGAATTCTAAAGAAGCTTAGCGCTCAACTCGTAAACCTCATTGAGGAAGCCGAAGTGTATTACATCCTCTTCAACAACATCAGCCCCGACCAAACTCCTGAACCCGAGTTCTATACGCCCAGCCCTGAACCCAAGGAAATCCCCTACCCAAGTCCCGAACCAGAAGAATAATGGAGACGGAACTAGACTTTACCAGCATGGACCAATCGGTCGTGCTCCAACACCTTACTCGAATGGCCTGTGAGCAACGAGAGTTAAAAGCTAAGCTAGAAAAAGCCGAGCAAGATCTCATCATCGGAGGCATGCAGTATGCAACGCTTCAGAATATGCTCCAAAATCAAACTCCGGTAATTAACGTTCCAGCCCCGGTAGTCACGGTTTCCCAAGTCGCTGCCGGAGGAAACACTGACGCTAAGGTCGTCAAACCTGAGGCCTTCAAAGGAGAAAGAGGAGCTGCAGCCAAATCGTTTATCCAGGCATGCGAACTATACTTCATGGCACGGCCGAATGAATTCCAAAATGCAACCTCGAAAATTCGATTCACCCTGCTCCTACTCCAAGAAAAGGCGGCCAAATGGGCACAGCCAATTACCCAAGAAATGCTGACGCAATCTACCGCATTGCGAGCATCAAATTGGAATAGCTTCAAGGGAGAATTCGAGCAAGCATTCTTCGACCAAGACGAAAAACGAGTGGCGGCTCAAAAACTCAATAAGCTGCACCAAACTCGGTCGACGGCCGAATACGCAAGCGAATTCAGAGAACTAGTGGCAGTGTTAGGCTGGACCGAAGACAGTCAGCTGCAGCATACATTCTACGATGGGCTAAAATCACATGTAAAGGACGAATTAGCAAAAATGGATGATCCGGCAAACCTGGCGGCTCTAATCACGACGGCCATCAAAATTGATAATCGACATTGGAGCCGAGAACAAGAGAAGAAAGGGGAAACCGGGGGAAAAGCTCCTACAAGCAAGCAACCTCCCAAAGGAAACCCGTTCATAGGGTCAAGAACATCCGCCCCATCGTCTCAAGCGCCGAACGACTTCGCACACACAACCCCAGTGCCCATGCAAATCGACGCAGCCCGAAGAGGACCAATAAGCCAAGCGGAAAAAGATCGTCGAAGGAGGGAAGGATTATGCCATTATTGTGGAGAAAAGGGACATATGGCAAAAGATCATAATCTTCCTCAAAGACGTGCCAACCTCTCGGCAACTAACCCTTGGACCCCCAAAAATCCTGAACCAATCATAGCGGCCATCCAGGACAAAAACCCATTCGCCAAATTCATGGCAGCCGTCGCCCTAGCTAGCCAAAATCTCCAATCATCCAACCCCCAGGATTTTCCGTCCAGCACTGTTTGACTGTGCCAAACCGTGCTTCCCCCAGTAGTCATATCTTAGGTACCTATGTAAACAAGTCGAATATGAATCATATGCCCATGGATCCCTCTGCGCATCTGATCGTACCTACGAAAATGACCACTGGAAATGTCACAGCCCTCACCACCGCAATGATCGACTCAGGAGCGACATCGAATTTTGTAAATGAACGATTCGTCATTGCTAATAATATTCCAACTCAAAAGAAATCTTTCCACGACACCCAACTGCGATCGATGGCCATTCCCTGGGAACAATCGATCGGGAAGTAAAAACGCGATTAACCATGGGAGATCATGAGGAAACAATAACGATGGATGTCGCGAATATCGGAGATCACCCTGTAATCTTAGGAAAACCTTGGTTGCATCGGCATAACCCGCAAATCGACTGGAGAATCGGAAGAATAACCTTTCACGATGTTTATTGTTCAAATGGGTGCCTATGTTCTCAAGCCGATGTATATGGGAGACCATCTGGCGAGCCAGACCCGATGGAAATTGCAGGAGTAGAAGATCTCCCCACCGTTATTGCGGGAACTAGCATCGCAGCAAAAATTGCAGCAAAAAACATGGAGTCAGATGAAAGAACTCTCGAAGAACTCGTTCCTCCCGAACTCCACGATTATCTAGATATCTTCGAGAAGCCTAAGGGAGTCCCGTTACCTCCGCATCGTCCAGGTTACGACTGCGAAATCAACCTAAAGGAAAATGCAGAACTCCCAAAGCCGAGAGGTCTCTACCATGGTACCGAGCAGGACAACCGAGATCTCAAAGAATGGTTGGACGAAATGCTGGCAAAGAAATATGTTCGACAATCGAATTCTCCAGTAGCGTCATCATGCTTTTTCGTCGGAAAAAAGGATGGAAAGAAACGCCTCGTCATAGACTACCGCCCGATCAACGAAATCACGATCCCCGATCAAGGGCCCATTCCCATGCAAGGAGAACTCATTGACTTCTTCAGAGGAAAAGACTGTCTAACCTCCCTGGACCTGAAGGAAGCTTATCATAATATCCGAATCGCCGAAGGACACGAATGGAAAACGGCATTCAAAACGCGATATGGACTCTACGAATGGACCGTCATGCCATTCGGACTAAGAAATGCTCCAGCGCAATTCCAACGATACATGAACAGCGTCATCCATGATATGTTAAACGAAACCGTAGTAAACTATTTGGATGATACAACCGTCGCAACTAAGGGGAAAGAAATGAATGTCCGAACACTCAAAACACTATTCCAACGATTCAGAACGAACCACCTTTATTGTAACGCAAAGAAGTGTAAATTCTTCCAGGAAGAAGCAGAGTACTTGGGACTATGGGTCACGAAAGATGGTATCTCGATGGATAAACACAAGGTGGAAGCCATCAAGGACTGGCAACCTCCAAAATCCGTGAAACGGATCCAAGAATTCCTAGGATTCGCGAACTTCTATCGACGCTTTATCCAAGACTTCTCTAAAATTGTTGGACCTCTCACGAACCTCCTCCAAAAAGATGTCGCCTGGGAATGGAGTACTAAGTGCCAAGAAGCATTCGACCTCCTGAAAGAGCGTTTTACGACAGCTCCAGTCCTCACACACCACGATGTGGATAAGCCATCACTCCTGGAAACCGATGCATCCGGATACGCTTATGGAGCAATCCTCTCCCAAAAGGCTTCTGATGGAAAAATACACCCGAATGCCTTTATGTCTAAGTCGATGACGCCTGCTGAACGACGATATGATATCTACGACAAAGAAATGCTTGCAATCGTGCGTGCCTTAAAATACTGGAGACACTACCTGGAAGGAGCAAAGTTTCCAATACGAATTCTGACCGATCACAAGAATTTGGAATACTTCAAGAAGGCTCAGGTGTTAAACCATAGGCAACATTGATGGTTACAAGAGCTCGCACGATTCGACTTTACAATCGAGTACAGACCAGGAACCAAATCAGGCAAACCAGACGCATTGTCATGAAGATCGGATCACTGTCCTGAAGAGGGGGCAGAAGAACCGTCTTTGACGCTCCTCCCACCTTCAAAAATTGTGGAAATCAATGCGAATGACGATGAAGAAATCATGTTAGCAAGCGATCGAGAAGTCGTAGAATTAATAACAATGGCATTAGAACAAGACCCTACGGTCGAAGCTGTCCTAGCATACCTTAACGGCAATCCGACCTCCGCTCCAAAAAAGATCCAAGACGAAATGAAGGATTATACCCTTGAGCAAGGAATCCTGAAATACAGAAACCGAATCTACGTACCCAATGATGAGGAGATCAAACGAATGTTGCTCCAACTCTATCACGATTCAGTAATGGCAGGGCACCCGGGGCAAGCAAAGACACTTGACCTAGTAAGTAGAGGATACTACTGGCCTTCACAAAAAGCCTATGTCAACCGATACGTCGATGGTTGTGACACCTGTCAAAGAAACAAACCTCAGCATCGGTCAACCGGTCTTTTAAAACCTCTTCCAGTCCCAACAGGACCCTGGCAGGATCTGTCGTACGATTTCATCACGAAACTCCCGAAAACCAGACAAGGCAACGACACGATCCTGGTAGTAGTGGATAGACTGCTTAAAGAAGGACATTTTATCACAACTAAAGAACTAGGATTAGACGCTAAGAAGACGGCAGACCTGTTCATAACCAATGTGTGGAGATTACATGGAACCCCCGCAAGGATCGTATCAGACCGAGGACCACAGTTCAACGCCCCCTTCATTAAAGCATTCTACAAGGGATTAGGGATCGATCCAATCTACTCTACCGCATATCATCCTCAAACCGACGGACAAACCGAACGAACGAACCAGAACGTCGAAGGATTCCTCCGAATGTATTGTAATCACCGACAAGACGATTGGGACGAACTACTCCCTTTCGCAGAGTTCGCGTATAATAATTCGATCCATTCATCAATCGGAACATCCCCATTCATGGCTAGTCGAGGATATAACCCAATGTTCACCAACATGCCTTCGGCCGCACAAAGTAGTCCGGAAGCTGAAGAGAGGTTAGAACGAATCAAGTTCCTCCAAGAAGAAATACAATCGGCGATGACGATGGCACAGGAACGACAAAAGCGATTCTATGATGAACACCGAGACCAAGAAGCTGAACTGGAAGAGAACGATCGAGTTTGGCTTGAATCAAAGAACATCACGACTGATCGACCTTCAACGAAACTTGCCGCTAAGCGATTGGGCCCCTACCGCATAAAAAAGAAAATCTCATCGCATGCATACGAACTCGACCTTCCTTCCACCATGAAAATTCACCCTGTCTTCCACATCTCCCTTTTAACGCGATACGAAGGAGACACCATCCCAGGACGTGTTCAACCAATTCCTCCACCAGTAATCGTCGACGAAGAAGAGGAATGGGAAGTTGAAACCCTCTTGAATTCACGATACTACCGAGGAAAGCTTCAGTACCTGATTAAGTGGAAAGGATTCGACGATAGTCATAATTCTTGGCAACCCGAAGCCGATGTCGAACACTGCCAAGAACTTGTGGAGGAATATCATCGGAGATTCCCAGGAGCGTTCAGTCCTACCAATAAGCCTCCTCCTCGCTCCTCTCGTAATCGTCCTTAAGGAGGGGCAACTGTGATGATCCCATCACCATGGCATAATATTGTGGTTTGTTTGTGTATGATTGTTGTCGAATGTTTCTCTTTGATGTTGTGTACGATTATGATGATGAGGTCTGGACTCTTGCCTCATGTATGGATCTGGACTTTCGCCCTGCTTTACCACCATGTCCACCCCCCTCATTGTAAACGCATGTAGCTGACGCGTCGTCTGTAATATTAGTAATCACCTCCACTCTTCGTAGTATATAGTCTCAGCGGAATGAGGAGGGTTGTTCCTCATTCCGCCTCTTGTCTCTACCTCGAATATATCGTCCTCTTCCCTCGTCTTCATCGCTTAATTCTTGAGAACGCCTCGCTTCATCATCCTTGATCCTTGAACCTTGACACTTTGATTCTTGAGGGATTTCGACTCAAGTTTATTCACTAGCGGAGTCGATGAGAACTTAGCAGAGGAGGACCGACGACTTGATCAGCTCAATAAGAAGACAAAAGCGCGATTTGGGACGGTAAGTATGCCCGAAGAATGCGAGCTTCGTGGCGAGGCTTAATTGCTTGTCTCTTCCATCTTACACAGAGACGTGGAACCCACAATGATGTGACAGGCTAATAGATGATAGGAGTACCCCAGTAATATTGTATATTTCGTTGTGGTATTTGATAATATACAGAGAGGGAGAAAGCGCTGAGAGGTGGCAGGGGCAGTCTTTCTCGTTAATGTCACACCAACGGTGGGACGTTGAAGTACCGGCGTTTTGAGTTTACCCGGGGGGCGGGTGGATAGGGGTTGGTGAGCAACCCAATTTCTTTATGCAAGTCCTTTCTTTGGTCTGTTTTCATCTTTCTTTGCCTCTCCGGTCTCTCTCACTCTTTCGGCTGTTAGGGGTCGGCCGGGTCAGAGATGTCAATACATCCTCCGCTTCGTACTCGCATGCTCAATGAATACATACTCTGTAAGGTTGCATACAGCATGAGCAAGAAGCTTAAGAAAGAATCAAACGGAAGGAACAAATGAAGACGTACATTTCCCCAATATTGCTGGCAGAGACTTAATAGCTCTTAATATGAGAGATGTGAACCATAAGAGCTCAGCAAACGTCATTCAACTTTAAAGCAATCCTCATTTGGCGCAAGGCCAAAGGCAAAGGATGAGGACATCATCTAGAGACTACAAGACACCCAAACCACTGGACCAGACCGACACCGTGACCAAGTGTGATTTGACTGATGCCTGACTGCTATTATGGGTAACCCGCGCCGAGGCGTGGCCATATGTTATTATTTCAGGGATGAAAGAGGAATTAAAAGACGAGTGAAAGAATAGTTCAACTTTGAAGGCTGATTCTAAGGTTGGAGCCTCGTTAGTCACTCCCCTAAACAGCGGAATAGACAGAGTAGCTCACAGTTATAAGCTCAAGGGTACCAGGCCGATATATCAACAGGCTTATTTGCCACTAATCTCTTGGCCGTTGTTGTCTAAGTCTGTGAGAAGCGGTTATTACGACTCTCCAGAAAATGTGAGTGAACGTACTAAAGGTTGGTCCAGCCGCTTGGGCTAACATCACCCTCATTCCAGCCATCGAAGCGAGGTTAGGGTGCGCACCCAAGCGCGCAGCATCTTCAGGGGCGTACAAGCACGCAGCAACGTTGCTGGCGAAGTCGGTGGTTCTAAACAGCGTATAGAGAGCGAGGGACTCGGGCAGCCACCCAATCTCGCCGGGGTCGAGGATGACCGATTTTCCAGCGACGTCGACGCCGAAGTTGCTGGGGTCCATGTCGGACTGGGTGAGGACCAGCGGCTCGTTGGCAATGCTGACGTCTGCGAGGTTTTTAAACCGCAGCCGGAGCTTCCCAACAGCCTGGTGGAAAAGGAAAGGTAAGCGTGAGCAGAGGGAACAAAAGGCTATCGCAAGCGACGCAGACGGACCTTGTTGAAGTAGCGCTCCAGCGCCTTGACGCTGACAAAGTCCAGAGGCGCCACGCGGTTCTTGAAAACCACGTGGCGGGCAGGGCCCGGGCCCTTGGGCCCGAGGACGACGTCGCTAGGAGCTGGCACGCCGCGCATCCAGAGGACGGCCTGCGCCGCCTTCACGGCAAGGTCTGCGATCGGGACCTCAACCAGCTGAATGAGCTCCATGACCACGTACGCCATCCGTCCGTTCTGGTGGAAGAAGTGGTGGACCTGGGGCACGCGCGGCCCGCTCGCATCGTTCTTGGCGAGGTCGGCCAGGTATTTCAGCGTCGTGACCTCGGGGAGAAAGGACCAGTACGCGTCAAACTTGACAAAGTAGCTGCCGAATTGGAGGCAACGTCTGTAATCGCGTTTGTGCCCATTCTCCTGCTCGTGTTTGGCGCAGGCACTTATGATGGCTGGCTCGAGGGCGACAAAGTCCACGGACGAAGACATGGGTTGGAAGTGACCTGGGTGGATGGAGCCGTCTAGGAGGGGCAAGGGAGAGAGAAATTACGAGACTTACAGAGATAAGTGTTTGAGGCGAGGAGGGGAAAGACTTGGTTGTGCAGCGAGCAGAACGTGGTACCTTGAACAAAGAGGCGTTACTAAACGCTCTCAGCGGGAAGAGGATACTACGTACGACGATGAGGTTGGGTTGCTGGTCAGCCCCTATCCACCCGCATCGATAAAATCTAAACGCCGTGCATCTACGTCCCATGGTTGATGTGATATTACGGAGAAATCTGGCGCGATCTCCTTTCCCCATCCTCTGCATTGCTTATTCACATAACTAAATATATGAATGCAGCTATTATGTGTATATATATATGTATCTTCATTCGCTTTGCGCGTTCTGCGTCTCTGAATGAGATGGATCCAACATCAGTCAGTCGGGTTCTGCAGGGCCCTGCACTTGTACGGGACTATGATCTATTCATATTGCCAGTGAGCCTTCGTTACTCTGTTAAGTTGGTCAAGTCTCCTGTCCTCCTCTGCTAAGTTTTCATTGATTCCGCTGGTGAATGAAGCCGGATCGACATTCCTCAAGAATCGAAGCTTTTCTGGTCCACGATCTCAAGAGATGGCGGGGCGGTACAGTAGCGGTATCTGTGGTTCGATATCGATTTCGATATCGTACGTAATCAGGGGCTTGGACTTAAGCGGCGGAGAAGGTTTTTGGGCAGCTGTGGCGCTGGCTTTCGGGCCATCGAAGACGTCTCGTCTCAACGATTGTCCACGTCTTCGACGATTATCCACGTCTCAACCGATGAGCACAAATAATCTCGACTTCAACCCCGACTCTGTCTCCGCTTCCGCCGAGGACGACGAATACGCGCAGTACCTCGCCGACGACATCGACGCCGCTGTCTTCGACTCTTTTTTCTCTTCCACCGATAATCAAACGGACCCTCTTCGCGCAAGTGGGTTTGTACTGGTGGCTATTGTCGACTGTGCCAGACCTCTGCAGCCCCAGTCAGCGCAATCACTTGACGTGCCCATTGGCACATACTTTTCATACCGCTTCAATCATATGGTAAGACAAACCATATTTTCGCGTTCGTATAGCTCATCTGCTATCCACATAGGGGGACTATCGGTCCTCGGCGTCAATTTGGACGTGCTGGTGTCTACAATCTGGAGCTGTATGGCTTGGCGGTAGGGGCTTTCCTCCCGTTACCATTGTGGCTGTTACAACGGTATAATACGGCGTCCTGGGTACGTCTTATCAACATCCCAATAATTCTATACGGACCGGCATACGCGCCTAGCTGGGGTTGTCTGCCGTACACGTCCTCTGGGCTGGTAGGGTTCATCTTTCGTAAGTAAAAGCCTCGTAGTTTTTCAAAGAGTGGTTATGAAAAGTCTGACTTTATGCTGATAAGAATACTTGGTCAAGCGGCGGAACTTCCGGTGGTGGGCAAAATACAATTATGTCCTTGGGGCTGCGTTGGATGCTGGTAGGAGGACTCGTCTGGGTCAAGAAACGCCTCTAATAAAAGTTAACAGGGACCTCTCTTTCGACGCTGATTATTGCAGCAGCTCTCGTTATACCCAAGGGGGGCACTCTCTCTCCTGCTTGGTGGGGAAACACCGTATGGCAAACCAGTAAGCGCAACTTGAGTGCGGAGAACCCGATTTAGATACCAACTGACTCGTTTTAGCGGCAGATGCTTTCGGTGTTCCATACCTTCCCACTGACCCGAGAAGCGGGTTTTGAAGTTTAACCTTTGAAAAGACGTATCATGATTAATGTGTTCCCAATCATCCAATCATCCAAACATCTATGTCCATTTCTCCGTGACGGTCAGTAGACCAGAGCCAGTGACTGCGAATTTGTTTGATCCAGGACTTGGAGAGGCGATAAAATCTATCTCTATCACCCCATGTTCCTAGTGGCTGACAGAGGACTGAACCATCGTCAAAAGCGGTGATATGTATATGGACCATAAGTCCACTCGAACGACGACAAGACAACGAATATGCCTGAAGATGCCGCATTCGTCAAAGTCGCAGCGAATTCAATACTGTATGGTTTTAGTTTCGGTGTTCCCATGTGGACAGCCGGCTTCGTTCAGGTGGTGTGGCGGCGCGTAGGACACGTGCCCAACCAAACTTCTCGTTCTTGGCGTTTGGTCCCGGCGACAACTGTGGAGCGCCATCCCCCCAAGCCCCTTCTCTAACCCAAAAAAAGGCCTTCCATCGAACCTCTGTACGATTCTAGAGTCATCAAGCAGCGGGATGTGCCATTGAAGACCGTCTTGAGGTCTCTGGCCTACTAATCACGAAAACCCAGACTTCTTTGAACCACGCCGCTCGAGGTACGCGTGGAACGACCGCCTTCTTGTGCACCTGTACTTGAAGAGACCATGCGTTTACCATATCGGATCTCAGAGGTATATAAAAGCAGGAAATTCGCAGGAGGACGATATCAAAGCATTTTTCAACGAATCCCCGAACAGAGAAACCCCGAACCTGGAGAGATTCACAACCTCACCTTCGGAAAACAGCGCAACCACCACGACTGGTAACGAACTCAGACATTATTGAAGAGAATATCAAATTCCTCCTTTTCTTCACAAAATGTTATACCAATCTCTTCTGGCGACAGCGCTGCTCGTTGGTAGCAGCTCGGCCGCGGGGATCGCACAGCGCCAAGCTGAGGTAAGCTTGCCCTTCGCTCACCACGAACGCAATTTATTGACCCTTTTGTGTGCCAGACTCCTTTCACGACGGTCGTAACGATGACACTCGGTCCAGACGAATCCAACCGACCTCTCATCTGTCCGTGTCCGACGAGCTACAGCGCCAACCCCATAACCGGAGGACAATATACATTGCCCGTGACGTCAGCGAGTCTAGCTACGGCCAAGGTCCGTGCTTCCTCCCTTCGGTCTCTTAAACTGCGGCCTCTAAAAACTCGGTGACCTGTTCAGAAACGTCAAGACCCGACCACGACGACCATCACGGAAAACCTACCAGGTTCAAGCGTTATCATCGTCACAGCAACATGCACCTGTCCTGTTCCCTCAGGAGGTGGCAGCACGACTCCCACCACCGCGCCGACAACCGTGTCAGGTGCTACACCTTCCACTCCGACGGCTGCACCTTCAACTTCAACAAGGTCCACGATCGCGAGCTCTTTCGGCACAAGTAGCGCATCGACGGGTGCCCAAGGCAACGGAGCATCCTCGAAGGAGAACTTTAAAGGTGGTAGGACTTTTGGGGCGTTGGTTGCTGCAATGGTTGCCGGTGCGGCGTTTTTGACCATGGTAGCCTAAATGGGGGAAGACCTGGCAAAAGAACCGGGGCCTCTCCCTCGCCCTCCCTCCCATGCTAGACGATGATCGATCTGAGCTGTCTTCAAGAGTCACCTTTGTTTTCCCCTCTCTTCCCTTCGCCTTCGTATTCGCCCTTCCTCGCGAAAGTTACCGATCTGGTGGCTTGTTTCACGGTGGTACGGTGACGCGATGGGCGGCTAAGTATCTCCGTGCCTTGCTTTTGCTTTCTCTCTCCTTTCTCTTGCGTTCGAACTTTCCGTTGATTTGATTGACGTAACGTCAAAGGTCTCTCTTGTCCCGTCGGCGACCCGTGCGTTGTGTACGAGACCATGAGGCATGAAGGGTTATCTATCATTTGTGGCGTTAACTTGTATTTGCAAATGTTGGTCTAGTCCCCCGCCTCGTCAAAATGTATTGAAAATCCATGCTCTTTGCTTTTCAGCTGATACAAAAACTTGGCCCCACTTTTTGTGACTCCCTGCTAATACGTTTAGGGATGCCATCTGCTCTTTCGGCCTTCCGCCTGCAATTTGGGAATGGGAGGGGCGCGGAGCGAACCGGCAAAAGCGAGCATGCCGGGCCGGACGGCAAAACAAAAAAGGTGAACGCTTAGAAATTTGGGGGTAACTTTTTTTAGGTGAACGCCCATGGCCGATCGCTACCGACGGCCTGGAAATTATCCAAAAGAGGAAGGTCCCCATTTTTCCTAATCGTTCAATCTGAGACTGACGACGAGGGTTGGGCGGGCGGCTCGTTGACTGCGCACGCGCGTCTACGAGAAAACATGAGGATGCCGCGCCGTCGGTGGGCTGAGCAATGCAACGAGGGACGATGAACGACAAGAGAGTATGATTATTATACACCGCCATGAGACGACGAGAGTTACAAGTCACAAAGAAAAGCGAGAGACTACCGCCCGAAATATTAGGAAAAAGTCCTCCCGTATTGAAATCTGGGTATCACCGAAAGATCAAAAAGAGAGGTATAAATTGGTACAATGATAAATCACACAACGCGTTCCCATGGAGAGAGGGTTGCCTATTAGAGAATTAGAGTTCGAGTGTGAGCATGGGCCTTGACTTGCACGAGAAGGACAGCTCGTCTGGACTCACCTCTCTCCACATACATCATCGCCCCCCACAGGCCTCCCACCCCGCTCACTAGGCTGCATCACTTTCGTGGCTGGTTTACGGGCCACCTTGATCCACCCTTCTTGACCAAGATGTCGTCCAAGTCAGGCGTCCGTCGTCCATCGGCAACGTACGGGGTGAAGATGCCCTGTGGCTGCTGCTGTTGGCTGGGGATGGCGTAGGACGAGGGAGGAGGGGGAGCGTAGCCGCCGGGTGGGGTGGATGGATCGCCCCTTCGTTGGGGATGGGCGGTGTAGTTGGAGGCCATGGGGTTTTGCTTTTGGTACTGGATTGCTTGTTGGAGGGGTGAAGATGTTACAGGTGGGCGGGGGATAGGCTGAGGAGCTGAGCTTCCACCGGAGGTGAATGGGTGCAAGGCAAATGGGTTGAAGGATGCGTCGAGGGCTGGGGACATTTTTGGCAAGAGTGGGTTTTTGTTGAGAGGTGGGTGTAGTGGTAGAGGTGGTAGATGTGCGAGGGGGGGAACTGGTGCTGATGGCTGGTCGTTCCAAAATGCGCCAGGGTTTATATGCATCACGGAAAAAGAGAAAAGGACGAGAGAGAGAGAGCGAGAGCGAGAGACCCGGAAAATGGGGACAGACACATGCGCCCGTTGTTGTTTGTGAGGAAGACCCGAGGCAAGGGTCCACCCTCCCCTTCAAGGCGCGTCACGTTTCTCCCCTTCTCCGACGACATTTTCCCTTGCCGCAGAGGGAAAAACCCAACCGAACATATCCCGAACGTCGCACACTTGTTACCCGAAATCATTAACCATATCACAAACTACTGCACCTAGCCCGCTCGCGCTCTCATGCCAATCTCTTTTCTGCTAAATCGACGTTATCCCACTCGGGGCATGGGCGTGTCACGGGTTTGTGCGTAGGTTCGTTAGGTCAGCGAATCCCGGAACACCACTCCCCGCGCAGACGCCCGGAGCACACGACTCTGTTTACCTACTCCATACATATTCTCTCTCTCTCTGACATCTGAAAACCTCATCTTGTCGTTTCAGGTAGGACGTCAGCTGCTCCATCCTGTGCAAATAGCACCCGAGGGCCCTTCGCTCGCCGAACACTCAAAATCACCTGCCTTTTGTTCATTAGAGCTTGAGCGGAAACACACTCTCCAAGGCTTTCAGACCCTCAACAACGGTGCACGCAAATGCCTCACAGTAAAAGAAAAGAAAAAGAAAAGAAAAGGACGGACACTGTTTGCCCGCCGCCGCCGTCAGCATATGCCTCGAGGCCTGGCAAACCACGCCTTACCATCCGGAGCGGCTAATGCCATCACATTATACCTATTATCTCCCTTCTAGTTAACAAAACGGGGACGTTTAATCACGGCTAAAACGTCATCCTTCATCAGAAAAGCAAGAACAAAGAGATCACTTATCAGACTTTCAGACTCGGTGGGCCCAGCCCATACAAGGCAGGAGCATCACCGTCCTGTGGGTGCAGAGGAGAGGGAAGCTACCGGTGGGAAAGATGCTGTTCGGACGAAAAGAGACGCCACACTACTTTCGGATCTCTCCCTGGATCGACATGCGGCATGGAATTTCGGACCGGACTAGTCCGATAAGGAGAGGATGGGCCACCCACCAAAGAAAGCATCCGTCGTCGAGGGGATGACGTCGACCTCAAGACGATCGCAAAGTAACTCTTGCTTGAATTCTAAAGCAATCGTCGAAGGGGCAGACCCGTAAAACGAGTTTCCGCATCTCACTTCAGACGCACCCGGTCATCTCATCTCGGAACAAAACCGCAAGAGCCCAGCCACGATCCTGAACAGAGAGAAAACCCCTTTGGAAGTCTAGTATCATGTGTCCCTCAAGCTCATTTCCCCCTTTTGGTGCTCTGTCCTGCTCACGCTTCGCAATGAGTGCGTAATGAGGCGGTTTCGGCGGATCGGGCGCTATAGTACATAATACTACGTCGTTCGACACACTGCACCCATACGAAGCAGAAGAGAAAGAACCCCGACGGCCTCGGGAGGTTAAACGGGGCTTTGTACGCCCCTTATCCTTTTCCTCGAATCCAATACGTCAACAACAGGCAACCGCTAACCACCACACCAGAATTCCGAACCCGGGCCAAAGTAGTCCTGTGACCTCATTAGCCTTACAGGCCGGCACCAACGCAAACGAGGCAGCGTCGTCTATTATGTTCTTCTCGTACGAGTATTAAAACAAAAAGATGTGGATGTGTGCACGCGAGAGATGATCGTGATTCTGATGCGATTCCAGGACGCTGGGATGTTTCGCTTGGGGCTCGGTAGTCCGGAAGACTGCTTTCTTTTGCCTGAAGCAGGAACGACAGATTGATCCCGTCGTGCGATAGGAAGGAGGGGAAACGACTGGATAAGCAGGTGTTCGCTAGGACAGCGGTTGGATAGCGCGAAATGGAGAATGGGTGGGATACGCGAAGCGTGCACTAACGCAGATGACCACGATGTAGCTCACTGAGAAGGTCGGAAGTGGGTCAGCGGCAACGTCCATGGGCTTGTGCTTTGAGGGCAAGTGACCATCTGACGACCGGCGGACGGACCATGGGCAGAATGAACGTTCATACCTAACCCAAGCGGTAATGAGATAACGCTATTTCCTGTCCTAGTAGGCCTTGACGAGGCCTGTTGGGAGAAGGGTCGCCACACACTCTCTTTCTGATAATGATAATGAAATGGATTGGATCAAAAAATGAGTCGATCCCACACTGAGAGAGAATGGACAACACCGTCATCCCTCCCCAACGTAACAGAATGACGGAAGGACCATAGCCTACTCACAAGAAAAATCAAAAAAAGACATAACAGCAAAGGCTAAAACATCGTACTCTGCCCCCTGTGCCACGCATTGGCCAACGATTAGACTTCCTCCATATCCTCGAGGTGATGTTGCCGTTTCAGCAGCAAGGCCTTCGCGCCCTCTCCTCGTGCATGCTAGAATCGCAACACTGGCTGTGCGTTGTGTCCCCAATCCAATCTTGTGCGTATTTCGCCATCATCAAACCTCCTCGAACTCCTCGTACGGGTCGTACGACATCATGCCGCCCGATGCGTGATAGTAACCGTCCTCGTCTCGATCGTATCCATAATCGTCCTTGTCTTGATCATGGCCAGCTTCGTCATTGTAGCCATCCTCCTTGTCTTCCTCGTCCACGAGCCGTTCCAGGAGATCCAACTCCCACTTTTCGATGGTTGACGATTCGCCCGTGACAGATGAGGCCCCACTTCCGCTTCCATCCCCAGGACTACCACGATTGAGCGAGGATAAGGCCAGCTCCAATGCCCCAAAATCCATTGCTTTCACCTGCTTTTCCTTCTTTCCCTTTTTTGGTTTCGGGGGTAGTGCCGCTTTTCGGGTTCGCTGAGCGCCACTTTCGGTAGAAGCAGAACCAGGGATCTCCACCCGCTCCACTTGCCCTTTTGCATCTGCATCTTCATCGTACCCTCCTTCGTCCACGCCATGTTCAGCTTCCCATATCTTCTTCAACATCTCCACCTCGTCCTTATCTCGCAGGTAACCCTCCATCTCACCGTCATCAAACAGCACGTCGTCCCCAATATTCGCTTCGCCCACAACAAGGGCCAACCTTTCCAACCGGCCCAACGAAAGCCCTCTTGTACCCATTCGTTCAGAAGCCTCGCGTATGCCCATCGCCAACACGTGTTTCCGAACGAAATCGCCAACGCTATCACCACCACCATTCCCGTCGATGTTGATGCCGAGTCGACTTCCTCCTCCTCCACCGCCACCGGACTTGCCAGATGAGGATATTGACCCGCGTCCTCCACCCCCTCCGAGCAGGGTTGCGGTAGCTTTGGCTAAATTAGCATCCCACGTTTCACGCTTCGATTTCCGCTTCTTTGATCGCTGCGCGTAAACGGGCCGAAGGCATGTTGTTGTCGCACCTGTCGTCGCCTTGGTGGTCGGAGTCGGAGTTGCCGCTGCACGAACAAAGTTGCCCCGAAGTTTCGTCGACGCGACTTCAGGTACGCGTTTCGGTCGTTTCGCCGGACGTGCTTCCGAATCTTGTCCGTCGTCCGGAAGAAGCAGCCCTGGGGATAAACCTCTGGTAGAAGTGGTATTTGTGGCGGTACCGCGAAGCGCAACGGAGGTGGTCGTGTTACTGGCCGTGTTCGCGGTCGAGCCCAAAGTCGACGGTGACCCCGCCAACTCTAAACTTTCTTCGTCTCTTGCCCCACGTCCCCCCACAGCGGCAACACCCTCCAACTCGTCGCCTGATGCCGCATCTACATCGGATCCTTCAAACTCGAGCGCCAAATCAACTTGCATGCCGACTCCTGGTCCGGAAGCGCTTGACTGGGAAGGACCTCCATTTGACAGCACCTCTGCTGCACTTTCCATCTCCTTGGATCTTCGCCACAGTTCCTCCTGGAAAATGACGATGTCCTTGATGAGACCTGCATGCTCCTCGCGTTCAGGCTGAGCCGCTTTCCGTTTCTTGACGTTCTTTGACTTCTTTCCCACTGTCGGATGGAGGTCGATAGCAAACCACGGTAGATTTGTCTTCCATCGGCTAATGAGTTCTTGAACTTCGAGGTACCGATCCAGCGTAGTCTCTCGAGAAACGTTGAATGCCATGGAAAACAGTTCAGCGAGGCGAGGTAAAGATGGAACGCATTTGCCTGTTTCTCCTTCAAGGGCCACGAGGACCAGAGCACAAGCTACCGGTGGAGCCTGGCGGTTATGCGTGAGGCTGACGATTTCCGTGAGATAACACAAGTCGGTAGCAAGGTTTTGGACCGCGTTTAAGGAAGGCGTTGAAAGGTATGTCCGGAGAGGTGCGGGGAGGGAACAGCTCGGCGAGGCCAGAATATCCGAAATCGCTCGAAGCACGGCTGGAATATAGTTTAGCGGGTCTGTGGGCTTGAGGTGCATTCCGTGAAGCGAGAGAATCTTGTATGTCGAGCCTGTGAGTCTTGCGGGGGTTAACTTGAGTCTAGCCTGAATCGATGAAGAAAAAATCAGTGACGTCAGTTCCGCCGGAAGAGGCAGGTTAATGACGATAACAGAGAAAGCGGGGAGGACTCACTGCGAGGCTCTTCAATGTCTCTGGAATGCCAGCCTCTCGCATGGTTATCAAAATGCATGCCCCTATTATTCCTGTTGCACGAGTACCGAACCGGAACTTGCCTTTGGCCATCGAAGCGTCAAACAACGCGACGACGCGGTCGTAGTAGGACCGAATGCCCATATGATTCAAGACCGACCGAATGAACTCGTGTGATGCCGCCTGGAGAGAAGGTCCAAGTTAGTACGTTACTTGAAAGGCTGCTGAAAGGAGTTGACATACCATGTTCCTCCTGTACCTCTGCTCCTTCAATAGGCTTGTATCTTCCGGGGCATTGTTATCGGTTCGAGTTTGAGAGTAAGGATGGAACACAAGGCTCATTCCTTCTTTTTCGTAACCAGTTGCGTTCGCGTCGTCGACGTCGCCCACAAGGACATACTGATTTGGGTCGGACATGATTCCACATGACACGCAAACGAAAGATAAGGCGTCTGGGACGTACTCTAGAGCGCCGCCGCATTCTTTACAAGCAGAGCGGGACATCAGGCACTGCGAAAGTGCACTCTATGTTGTGTTAAACGCAATGCGGTCCAACCTGCAGCGACGTTGGACGCGTGAAAACCAGCAGGAGGCTTGGTGCTTTTTCGGTGGTTGTTGATGAAGCGGTTCGTACTAAGATGATTTGTTTGTCACCCAGGAACTGCAGCGCCACTGACCACGACCGCGGCTGCACCTCACAGGCGGCCTTGGTGGAGGAAACCACAAGTAGGGTTTGGGAATGTCTATTTATCGCTTGATTGTAGAATACGTGGAAGGAATAGTACAATGTGCATGAAGGGAGACAGATTCTAGCAAATGAGAACAAGTGGCAGAACGAGACAGAATGCGATGATACAGAACAGCGAAAAAGGAAAACTCTTGTGAGTTGGATAGAAAAAAGGAGGCAAGTAATATAGCGGCTAGTAAGTGAGATGCATAGCATGGCCAGGGACTCTCATCCTACACTTCTCGCAATCTGCCCTGGGTCCCATCGTAGGTGCACTTCCACGACGCTTGAACTGAGGTGTCTCAGGGTGCATGGACTTGACCTGGAGTGGCGACTCGTATCCTCGTGCGTTGAGGGTAGCCGCACCATGAGCAGCTTCAGGGGTAGGAGGGATGAAGTTGAAGACGGGAGGGGTTGTCAAGAAAGACGGCTTGAATGGGGAAGATAAATCGATACTGCTGGCGAACGGAGCCTGGCGGAAAGACGTGGCGAGGAATGGATCGGAACCACTTCTTTGAATCGACGGAGCAGATTGCGTGAAGCTAGGTTGCTCGATAACCAAATGAGGCGCGAAAGAAGGCTGTCGCAAAGGCAATTCTTCCAAAGCGGTGAAAGATTTGGAAGACGATTCCCCATCAATTGCCTTAAATTGGTTCCGCAGGAGTTAGTCAGTCGATTCATCACAGGGCTTCTCTTGACACTGCTCCGAAACTAACCATGTGGGTATCGTGTTCCACAGAATTCTCGGACGTCTCCATTGACGCGTCGGTCATCGAAGTCTCCGCTCCATTGTCGTTCCGACTGACAGTCAATGCTTGGTCCATGCTGCCCAACCACAGTTCCTGCTGATCCCCGCCCACCACTCTGAAGACGTCCGTTGCAAAAGTAAACCGTTTCTAGTTTCGTTGGGAGATCAGTACGGTAGTCCACGGTGGCCAAAGAAACAAGCTGAAACATACCGAGGCTCGTTCGAATGGTGTGGGTGAACCAGGCGAGCGCGAACGTTTCCGACGAAGGGTCAAGGGACGAGGAGCATGATAGTGATGCGAAGGAGGTATAGTCATTCGTACTTCCATGAGTGGTTCGTCGTCCAAGAGAGGGGGCAAGGAGTTCAGAGGGTAGTTGGGATGAGGATTCGAGGCAGGACCGTATCAGGGGAATGAAGCGCGTTCCTAGTTCACACGGCCGCGCCACAACATCCAAACAGATCACTTCCACGACCATTACATTGCAGTTCTAGCCAAAATAAGCCCATTCTATGGAGTAATAATCCACCTTTCCCGAATTTTCGTCCCAACCACACAGAAGATGCGCTTTCTTCGTGACTGTTCCTAATCTTCCATACGCAACGATTTGCATCGGAGTAAGCTTGGTTGTTGATGTTAATAGCACGGTTGCGACGAAATGCGAGTGGTATCTCAGTTGGTCGCCTTAGAAGTTTTAAAGTGAGGCATCAGTTTGCTGTGCGTCTGATCAAGTTGAAGGACAAGACGCTTACCTGGGTATACCAACCAATCTCCTCCAAACTTCAATCCACCACCAATAAAGTACCCTTTGTCGATTAGGTCTCTGTATACGGCACATTTGGCCCGCTCTGTGGGGGTGGAAGGGTAAGTCCATACCCCAGCTTCCTTTGCCGCTTGAATGGTCTCATAAGTTGGCGGCCGGAACCAAGGATGATCATCGGGCGTCGCAGGGATAAGCACAGTATAAGACATATCTTCTCCTTTGGTTTCGACTTGAGGTTTCAGCCCTGGTGAGCTGGGCGTTTCATCAGGAACGAAGAGGTCATCAGCTGCTCCGGATGAGGATGCCATGTCTTCGGGAGTGCCTTCGGCCGGAGCGTCTTTCACAGCAGCAGCAGACGCAGATTTTTTTCTTGATTCTCGTTCTATGCGCTTTCGCTGGGCCTCTTCTGTGTCTTGTTTGCCTTTGGCGGTCTCTTTTTGCTTCCGAATTTCGGCCAAATAGTCCTGGGAGGTTGCACGATAGTCGGCAACCCCCTTTCGCCAATCAGCAAGCTCAGCTTCCGATGGAGGTTGAGTGCTTGCTGAGGCATTATCCAATAGCACGGCAACCCCTACGGTTAAAGGAGGACATGTGAGCTCGCTACTTGCGTACGTCCAATGGCGTCAAGACTTCACCTTTCTCAACTAGATATACCACCTCCTCCGGCATTAAGGAGAGAGGAAGACCTAAGAAGACATTTTGTTGAGCGAGAGACGGCAGCGTTCCTGTAAGCAGGCCAGTGATATGGTATTTGCTTCGAACGATTTCCGCCGCTGAGACGAAGAATACAGTCATCAGTAATCGACTCCTTAAGCTTAGCTATCCGGTGGCACTCACATTCTACATCCCAGACATAAGCTTTTTTGTTTGAGATGTGAATAGGGATCTTGGAGGTCATGGCCCAATTTGCTGCTGGCGCGAGAGTCACGGCCTCTCCGACCTCGCCGCGCGACTCCATCACACGCCTTGTTAAACGTAAACAGAGCCGTTCTGCGGTAGGCCGGAAGGCCGTGGAAGACCCTGTTTCGAGTTCGCGCCGCGCCATCCCCCGACTACCCCCTACCTACGTTCCACACTTCAACACACCTTAATGGCCGCATAAGCGGGTTTGTAAATCAAAGTATGTATAAGCTATCATGGTCCGTGAAGGAGTCGGGAGGGTACGGATGGGTTCCTTCCCGTCACAATCTCCCCTCCCGTCGCGAGTCACTCCTGTTTCTCTAAGCCACTTGTCAAATTTATTCTAGGTAATCTGATAGACTTCCTAAGTTTGTATTATTTGTGGTTGGGGGCCCGTTAACATGTAGTAGCTCAGTGGACACGAAACTCGAACTTCCGAAATCCACCGACTCTCAACATCTCGGGACATTTCTATCAATAATCTACACAGAATGAAATCTAGCTTAGAGGGATATATGCAAAAGGTCGGGAACACTACGGGGATGGTACGTGGTTATGAACAGTTGGGATTAATGATCGGGCGGGGTAAGGTAACTAGTGATAGATAGTATGGTAGGAGAAGAAGGCTAGGAATCTTGACAAATGAAATGGAGTATGAAATGTGAGGGATCAAACATGACGAATAAGGGAACAGCACAGAAAGGCGTCCGTAGTAAAATCTAAATCAAGGAGCTCAGTCGGCCTCTGAACCTGCGGTCGATAAGGGAACACCGTCATTATCCGAGAGTCTATGAGTCGACGAATTGACTGCAGACATCCGAGCTAGCTTCGAAACCTCGGGAAGTTCCACATCATCGTTAAAGTTCGGAGGGGTGGGTCGGCGCATTGCTGGATTACCGCGTGGCTCTCGACGACGTTGAGGATTCTCCAGAAGAACAATCTCATCGTCTTCTGAGCTGATGGATGTTTCGAGTCTACGGCGCTTTTGGGGAGGTTCCCCATCGTCGTCGGTGGCTTCTTGTATCTCAAACAAGCCGGCAGCTACAAATGCCCTGCAAATTTCATTACAACTGTGTTGTATCTCCCAAGCCTGAATGCCGAAGGGCCCATGATCGCCTGGTCCAGAGTCTCTGTCAAGTAGTGGAATGGTCGGGCACACGCCAAAGTACACCGCAATGCATTCACTTACTCTTCTGTGGTATGGGTCATGAGGTCAAACAGGACCGTCCCGTCGTGTCCAGTAGAAAGCTGGCCGACGCTTCCTGTAGAGACTGAAATTAGCTAATGAATTTTAACTGAAGCGATCGATTCACACCTT
>KN823185.1:54158-64684 GCA_000827465.1 Tulasnella calospora MUT 4182
CTGAGCACCATAGGCTTCTCCCAGAGCGCGTAACGCGTTTGCGGCACCGTAATGGTTGCCGATGCGAGTGTGGATGTCGTGGGCGGTCTTGAAAGCCCTCTCCGCCTCTTGATTCTTTGACCAAGCGAGATAGATATCCCCCAGGCCGAGCAACGCATTTCCAGTACCCCATTCGTTGCCTGTGCGACAGTGAGTCTCGTAGGCGATGTTCAAAGCTATCTCCGCCTCTTGGTTCCTCGACTGGACGCCACGAAGACTCCCTAGGTTCTGCAACATAGTTGCGGCACCAATCTCTTGGCCAATGCGAGAGTAGATCTCGAAGGCGGCGTGGAAAGCGTTCTCCGCCTCTTGGTTCTTTAACTCAAGACGATATGATTCTCCTAGACCGTGTAATGCCTTTGCGGTGCCGAAATCGTCATTGATGCGAGAGTGGATTTCGTGCGCCTGTTTGTAGAGATCTCTCGCTCGCTGGGAATCCAACCTCCGGTTATACAGATCCCCAAGGTCAGTCAATGCGGTTGCCAACGCAGCCTCGTCTTCTGTTTGACGCGCAACCTCCATAGCTGATAGGTAATGCCTCTCCGCCTCTCCCGGGTCGGCCTGATTGTCATACGTTCTTCCGAGCTTAAGGAGGAGGGAGGCAGATCGTGCCTTCTGACCGTCGGAGGCATTGGGCGAGGGGGTCTCAGACCACTTGCAGAGGGTCATTTCAGCATCATTGGCATCGTTCCTCATTAAAGTACTCACCAACATGTGAACCTTTCGCTCAAACATAGAAGCATTAATCCTTTTGGGAGGCTGAAAGAGCCAGCAGTCGGACATGAGACCGCAGAGCATTAAAACATGGGACAGCCGGGTGTCGTTCCGGATCGCTGGCAACTTCCCCTTCATCGTGTGTATTATAACGGCCGTCTCTTTGTTCAGTTCGTCAAAGGGAAGTCTTCCGGTTACGATCTGATGGGTAACCACCGATGCGAATTATGAGATGGTGAACGTCAACTGACAACTGGGATACTCACTTCCCAGCATACCCAGCCTAGAGCCCACATGTCACTAGGTAGGTCCTGCGTCCCGTCATCCAATACCTCAGGAGCTGTCCACCGGAGAGAATACTTTGGCCCGGTTACCGTGAGATCCGAGGTTGAGTCGTTGAATTTGGCTTGTGGGGAGGTTAACTCGGCAGCTTTGTCGTCATTGACCGGCACTTGGCACGGCGTCTCTGATCCATTATCTGACGCGACATTTCGTCGAATACGAGCTGACCCGAAGTCGGTGATGATTGCTTGGTAGGACGAGTTCACAAGTATGTTGAGCTAAATCGCCGGTGAATCAGGCCTTCGGTTCCCGAAACAGCTGCCCCGATACTCACAGACTTGAGGTCTCCATGGCAAATTGGGGGATCATGGGTGTGCAAGTACAGAAGTCCCTTCGCCGCATCTTGGATCTGCCGTCATGAAAAATGTCAAATCAACTGGTCAATACCATGACTGAGCCACGCACTAAAGATATTCGCTCGGGAATGTCCCACTCGCCGGACTTCAAAAATTCTCGAACATTTCCATTGGATTCCCATGGTAAAATAATCCAAGCGTCGCCCTTGGTCGTGTCCTCCACAAAACCGAGGAATTGGATGATGTTTGGGTGAGATAGGGATGCCATCAAACTCAGCTCGTTGACGAAAGACTGATAGGAAGCGTTTAGATTACCGATTGAAGGGGAGTATGAATCAAATAATACCTTAAAAAACTTAGTCGACTCTTCAACGTCATCGCGCGGCCATTCCAGCTTCTTTATCGCCACTTCCTGCTCGCGGAAGAATTTCCTTATGCTTTCAAACATCCATTTCAACGAATTTTTCAACGAATTTTCTAGGTCCCGTTCCTTGAGTGCTTTAAGGAGCTCCTCTTTGGATTTTTCAGAAATCGTGATCAGTCCCTTGTATTCGTCAGAGAGCAACTCGTCGAATGATTCGGGCAATCGCATTGCTCTGAAATTTTCGGTGGGAACAAGTGTCCCTACGACCACGACGCCTTGACCGCCCCTCGCGCTTGGCGCGGTATCTATTATTTTGATTCTGGCTCGGTCGATCCGGTAATGGGACATCCCGTCACGGTTGAGGATATCTCGCTTCACGCGAATCTTTCAGCAACCATTTCCACAACCGGTCGATACGAGCACTCACGGCCTTGTTTTGATCTTGGCCTTCTATGGGTTGGGATGCCTGGTTGTACGACATGGATGTCCGTCGCGTCGAGGTAACGATGGTAAGAAAATCGAGCTTGGTTGAATATCAGCAAGTAAGTGAGAATGGATGAAGGTGGTGTGTATGCAATTTCTGAGGGATTGATCAAAGGACTTAAGTACTTCCGACGTCCAGTTTTCAAAGCATACAGAGGCAAATACGTGCGATGTGCTCTCGCCCTCGCCTTCGCAACCGACCGCGTACCAGTTGCACCTCGAAATCATGTCCATGCTTGTGGAACTCCGAATAGAAGCCGCGAGAGACGGTTGCGGTTCCGCAGCTAATCTAAAATTAGTTTTGAATGGTCTGTGCCTTACGTGTCGTGGCAGTGAGTTCCCAAATTCCGGCATGCACACCTCTTGTTCTCGTTAGAAGCGGGGTTGAGGCTTTTGTGCGAATTCCTGGCCACAGCGTATTTGGCGGACAAGGTGAATATCAGTTGCACCGCAAGAGTTTACCCTCTCTTCCAATATTCTCTCCTCTCCCATTCTGTCTCTTCGCTTTGCGCTTAGGCCCCAGCGGACAAGGTGAATATCAATTATTTACCAGTTGCACCGCAAGAGTTTACCTCTCTTCCATTCTCTCCTCTCCCATTCTGTCCCTTCGCTTTGCGCTTAGGCCCCAGTTCCGCATCTCCATCAATCCCCGCCATCCTCCCCACTCCCTTCAAGAACTGCCGTGCTCCCACCGCATTCCATAATTCTTTATACTCTCGGGCTAGCCCACGAATCCGTGGAGGCTCCGGCTCAGCTTTCGGAATTGCGTGCTCCCGCACCTGGTTCGCGACAACGCCCGTTTGAGCATGGCTTCAAGGTGACGAACATCGCCAGTTTCGTACTCCTGCATTTTGCGCGGCCGAAAATGTGCCTATCGTCGATGCCGGGGTGCGTTGAACTCCGCCTGCTTGGAGCAAGGATTCGCATAGAGCTGGGCACTTCCAGAGCAGCGGATGAACCCAAGAGTCCTTGACGGAGAGCGAGCTACACTAATAGAACTTGTTGATAAAAGCCCCATTTGGGAAGAAGTGGGTTCGTGGGTGCTCGAGCCATTCGGGCGACGCCGGTCTCGGATGCAGGTATCTCGCTGTTCCTTGGACAAGTTTAGTGAAGGGTGGATGCCCCGTTCCGCGTTCACATACCGCTCGAAAGACGGTCAATCGCGACGATATACATTTGGTTAGCGCTCACGTCTAAAGATTTGAGAACTCGGGATGCGTGAACTTGTCAGACAACTGAAAAGCTAACTGGGATGGGAGATATTATAATTAGACCCTATTCAGTGTGAGGGCGCGTGTAGAGGCCGAATATTCACCTGCCCAGATGTCATTGAAATCAGGTGACTGAGAGATCAAACGTAAGCTTTTTGCCAGAAGATACCTCTATGCCCATGTGTGTGGTCTTGGTTGGTAGTGGGTTGCGTTGAGCATTCCGCCGAGCGGCCGAGCCCACGGCTGTGGTACTGGGCCCAGATGGTCCAATCTTGCATGGTGTCGAGTAAACGTGAGATGAAGCTCGCATTCTGGCGAATTCGTGCATTTGATCCCGGACGGCGATGAGAGGCGAGGAGTCGAACGTGATTCGAGGGAACCTGGTCAACGTTGGGATTCAGGAACGCCTCCGCACAAACAAGCGTTGCGATCCCACTCAACGTTCAACGTCATTAACCCCCCTTAACTGGGATCATGTTCGCTTGGCAGACTTGGATCATATCACCGGATGTATTGGGTCCACTCCTTGGGTAACCCACGAGACAGAGCGAATTCGAACTGCCAATATACAGTTCCATGAATGAGCGCACTGCATACGTCAAGATCCTATATTACTTCAAGTTAAGAGTGCCAAGCTTCTCCCACTGGCATGGTCGGCAGACTTGGATCACATCGTCGGGTAACATTTTTGGTAGCGACCAGCTTTAACCCGAACATCAGAAACATGTGCGGGGCCGATGCCAGCATGCGGAAAGGTTTCAAGAATACATCAACCAAGTATTTAAGTAATTATTTAGCTACATATCAGACACGGGAGCCTTGGAAAAATCCGATTTTCAGCTTTCAGGCGCGGGGGCGCCTCCACGACCACGTCCTCGTCCCCTGCCACGTCCACCACCTCGTCCGCGTCCTCTTGGAGGCATTTGAACAGGAATGATACCCGCAGAAGTGGGCGCGTCTGGAGTTGCGCCTTCATCGTCGATCCTTGCTGTGGGTCGCTGAAGAATTCGATGCACGACCATCGGAGCAGGTGGTTTTGCCGGCAAGTGATCACCAGCGTGTTTCGGGCCCGAATGTTCAGCTACACTTCCGGTTCTAGCTGGACCGCTTGAAGACGCGTTCGAGTCCTTCTCTTTATCCTTTCCTTTACGTGGTCTGCGCGAAGGAGGGTTCGGAGCTTCCCCTGGAGCCGTTTCGGTGGTTGGCGACGACGCCGCAGGAGTTGCATGGCCGCTTTCGGACCTTCCAGGCCGTGGGCGACCTCCACCCGGAGCAAGAATTCCGTCAAACTTGAATTTAGGCCGTGCTTTGTGCTGGGTAGGCGACGTGCTGCCGTCCGCCGCAGAAGTGGACGGACCTGCGGCGTCGTTGCCTTGCTGTGGTCCCGGAGGAGCTTTCGATCTCGTAGGCCGGACTGGAGACGCAGGCGTCTTCCCCTTCGACTTGCTCGGTGCATCAGCCGATTCTGAAGGTTTCCTGGCAGGGTTCTTCGCGCGTTCTTTCGCAGACTGCCCTTTCTTCGACGCCTCCTCAGGACGGGTAGAATCTTGACGGACTGGACCACGAGAGAACTCAGCGTCGTCGATACGCTCCTTTTGAGTGTGTTCCTTCTCCTTTCGCCTCCGCGCCTTGCCTGAAGCTGATTTCTCCTCTGGCCGTGTCTCGTGATGTTTGTCGCGGCTTTCAGCAGCATGGCTATCCTTGTTCGGAAGGAGCGACGCCAGGAGCGGGGTTAACGTTGTCATTTTTTCGTTGAGATCAGGCGGTGGTGCCATTGCAAGTTTCTCGGCTTCAGTTGGTTCAACTTGACTGAGAGAGGTGATGAAAGACTTGAAGTCCTCATCTACCGGAAACGCTAAGTCCCTGTCATAGTAGAGGCCAGAGCTAAAGACCTACCCTCTTGGATAGAGCCTTGCCTCTGATCAACCTTGGCTTTCGCTAGAGGGACCTTCTGAAAGGGCGCAAACTCGACAACAGCTTGACTTTCGTTCCCTGCAATCACAGGAGTTGAGGAAACGAGTCCCAGAAGCGATGAGTTACCCCAATGTACTCACCTGATTTATCCCGGAATAAATGACCATCATAATCACGATGGAAGTTCTTTAGTTGTTCCTCAGTATTGAATACGATGTAGGCCCGGGATAAGACGTTTTCCTTGTTAACTCTGCAACCGACTTCAGCGACTCCAGAACATTGCACGAGAAGTTGACTGAGCTCACCCTTTGGGTCGAAGTTTTCCTGGCCAAAATTGCTTCCACGACGTTGTCTGAGCGTCCACCCACGGGGTAACGCTTTCCCAAAAAACCCCCTCAGGGAGGTTGGGAGGCAACCTCCGAACGACGACCTTCAGACGAGATTCAGGCCCTGCACGCTTTGGTCGGGATGACTTGGGCTTTGCTGGCTTCTCTGTCTTGATCGAGGACATCTTTGAGGGAGAGTATGAAAAGGCAGGAGGTCCCGGTGACGAGTGGTGGTGGCAACCGAGGCTGTGACTGTTTGCGAACGTAGACAAGCAGTGGTTCAAGGCACGGATGCACCCGTCCAGATCCTAATACTCCCCATTCGCTACCTACCCTGAACTTACCATGGCTGGAGGACTTTACGGAGGATTGAAATTCGCAGGTGCAAGCAGCGGCGCAGCTAGTTCATCCCAACCAGCAGCGAGCACGTCAGCAGCTGACGTTCCCGAGGCGCCCGGGACTGGGACATCCGCTGAGCAGCCTCTCGTGGTCGACGAAACGCCAAAGCCGACTGATAAGACGGCACAAAAAGGCTCAGGTGAGCATCGTTCTTGGGCTTTTATTATACCCTCTTAACCCGTCGCTTTGTTTGTAGAATGGTCGGCCGCTCTCGCCTTCGCACCTGTTCGACGCCAGCCGCCAAAGAAAGCAGCTACTGCTCCTACCCGCCCGCCACCAGCTGCAATAGCAATCGCCAGTGCCAATATCTCCAGCACTGCTGTAATCTTTGCTCCGCCCGTACTTGTGGACACGACACAACCCATCGCTTCGAGCGCCGCTTCCGACTACAGCACCACCAATCAAACTGACAGCAAAGATGAAACGAGCAAAGGATGGGGCAAGAAAATAAAGCCTCCAGCAATGGTACTCGACGATAATGTTAACGGATTCCGTGGAGCGAAAGGCAGGGTAGGAGGAGGGAAGAAGTCTAAAGGCAAAAAGGTCATTTCATCCAGGGAACTTTCGTGAATGGATTACTGAACCTCCATTGTGGAACGATCAGGCCAAGTTTCAGCCAAACGTCTGGGACCCTATGGAGGTGTACGACCCAACAAGGCCGAATGACTACGCCGAGTTTAAGGCATGGAAGCAGCGAGAGAAGATGGAAAACCAAATGCGGAGGAGGGAGGAAGAAGCGTACCAACGAAGGACCAGAGATAGTGATTACTCGGATGATCGTAGTGCGAGTGAGGATGAAGATGGAATGCACTGGCGACCAAAGGGTCAGTTTCTTCCACGAATCTGGAGTGTCCACGACAATCACTAAATTGCAACGTCCTTCTCACAGCGAGAAACGACTCCCCACCACCTCAGGCCCGACGCGAAGGCCCTCCTTCGTTTACATCAGCAACCTCGACAACTCCTGTACCTCAATCTGGAGAAGATGCCTACCTTCGCCGACTAGCCATGTCCAACCCAAATGCTATTATTCCATCCGCTGCTGCCGACAACCTACCTCAGACCGGAGACGAAGCGTTTGCGCGACGCGCAGCATTGTCGATGCCTTCGTTTGTACCGGGCACCCAAGCCGCACCGACTGGTTTAACCGATGTGGACCTGGATGACGAAGTGCCTCCCCCAACTCCTCCGTCCGAACCTCAACCCCTTCCTCTTGAGCAATTGGAGCTTCAGAAGAAGAAGGAAGTAGCTGCAGCAATAGCCGCCCGATTAGCGGCAAGCGTCGCTAGCTCGGCTGCCCAACCCTCCACCGAGTGAGTGTGCGATACCGCAGAACTTCAATGAGTGTAGACTCTAACAGGAAGAGTAACTGCAGGACGAAAATTTCATCCCCTCCGCCTCAACCACAGACTGGGGATGATGCTTATGCGCGGCGTTTGGCCATGTCCGACACTGCTCCTCTCGCATTCGTGCCTCCACCAGCGCCAAACTTCGCACCAGCATCAGGCACTGCTACCCAGGACGGACCAGAAGACTTCCAAGCCGAATTGCAGAAGCGCAAAGAGGCCGCAGCTGCTATCGCTGCTCGACTAGCCAAGGCAGCCGCAGGTCCTTTCGCAGCGCCGACGTCTTCCAGCGCTCCCGCCCACTCAGCATCAACTGCTCAGCCCGCGGATGCCGATGATCATGAACCCGACCCCCATGGCTTTGCCGCTCGTATGATGGCTAAATGGGGGCACAAATCTGGCACTGGTTTAGGCGCTGGGTCTTCGGGATCAGCTGGACTTGTTGAACCTTTGACGGTCGAACAAGCCAAGGCGAAAGCAAAAGTACACGCTCACCCCGCATTTGCCGCACCCAAGTTTACCAAAGGTGCCGCAGCTACTGGAGGAATTGGGACGAAGGATGCTACAAACCGTATAATCAATACGAATCCAGAAAAGGGCAGGGAGGAAAGGGAAAAGTGGGGTGAACCCAGTCGAGTTGTGGTTCTGACGAATATGGTTGGACCCGAAGCCGTCGGGGATGAGGAACTCAGTCAGGAAATTGGTACGCCCAACGAAGCAGTCTTTTTTCGATTGTTATTTGACCTGCCGAATTCCAGGTGAAGAATGCACGAAGTACGGGGTTGTCGAGAGAGTTGTTGTTCACGTCTCTAACCCGACGATCGCTGAGGATCAAGAATCGGTTCGCATATTTGTTCAATTCTCGGGTCCAGCAGCAGCGTGGAAGACGGTGCGAGAACTAGATGGACGCTTGTTCGGAGGGCGGACCGTCCGAGCACAGTATTACCCTGAAAATGCGTTTATGAGGCACAATCTGGACGGGAAAATTATTCAGTGAACGTAACTATTATCTATTCCATTTGCGTTATGCAAATCAGTATCCGATAGCTGTAACCATAATTCAGCCAATTATCCTGTTGTCTTGGCTCGTCAGACGGTGTATGAAAGACTCAGGTACGACTATATGGGAGGAAGGTAGAATGAAGGAAGATATGGAGGATCACTTCGAAATCAACGTGTGACTGCATGCATGACGTGTGTCAAGTAGTAACAGCGGGTTGGGCTCCCAATACCTACTACCTGACTACAAGAAGCTGGAAATTGCGACTTGAAAAAACCCGCAAATCGGCATCAGACCGGGTTCTCCTCCACAATATTAATCACGCCCAAAAGGTATACACAGATCTCACTCATGGGCTGGCCTATTCTCCGGTAGATTTCGCAGGCTTCCATGCAAGTAGCCTTCGCGTCTTTGAATTTGCCTTGCAAAGCGTGCACCGTCGTCAGCCCATCCAAGGCGTTTGCTTCACCCTTCTCGTCTGGGATGACGGCATATCCGAGGCGTGCTTGAGTGAAATATTCCTCTGCCTCGGCAAGTCGAGCCTGCTGAATGTACAACAACCCAAGTTTGCTCAACGAGGTCGCTACTCCACCAGCGTTGTTGGTACTTAAAAATATGGCTTGAGCAAAGTGATACGATTCCTCTGCTTCGGTGTACATGCCCTGCTCGACATGGAGATCGCCAATCTGGTGCACAATCTGGCCACGGGCTCCATCATCGCCAATTTGAGCATATACCGCTTCCGCTTGAATTAGGTCGTCCATCCTTTCACTACGTTTTGATTGCGACCTTAGGATCTCGGCAAAAAGTTGGGAAGTGGTTGCTTCACCTTGTTGGTGAGCAGTATTAGTTGCAATGGCAAGGACTTTGGTGATCGCTTCCTGAGTCTCAAGGTATCTGTGTTGAGTGTGATGGAGTTTATCGCTGATGAGGGAGTGAATTGTACGTGCTTCATTCAAGGCCTTCTCCGCCTCTTGATCTTCTGGCTGCAGCTGAGCGCGGTGAACTTGTCCCAGACCGTCGAAAGCGCTTGCGGCGCCCAAGCCGTTCCCTATGCGAGAGTGGATCTCAAGGGCCTCCTTGAAAGCCTTCTCAGCCTCTAGGTTCCTTGACTGCGCTAGATATGTATTCCCCAAACCGAGCAACGCATTCCCCACGCCCAAGTCGTTACCGCTGCGCGAGTGAATCTTGCAAGCTTTGTTGAAAGCTCTCTCCGCCTCTAGATTTTTTGACTGGGCGCGATAGAGCTCTCCCAGACCATCTAGCGCATTTGCGGCACCCGGGTCGTTCCCTATGCGAGAGTGGATCTCGTGGGCTTCCATAAAAGCAGTCTCAGCCTCCCGACTCCTCAATTGCGCCAGATATGTATTCCCCAGACCGACTAACGCATTCCCGGTGCCCAAGTCGTTGCCGATGCGGAAATGGATCTCGTGAGCTGCCTTGAAAGCCACCTCAGCCTCTTGATTTTGTGATTGAGCGCGGTGAACTTGTCCCAGACCGTCTAAAGCACTTGCGGCTCCAAGGTCGTTCCCTATGCGAGAGTGGATCTCCTGGGCTTTCCTGAAAGCCTTTTCGGCCTCTACGTACCTCGACTGCGCTAGATATGTGTTTCCCAGACCAACCAACGCATTTCCATTGCCCAGGTCATTGCCGATGCGAGAGTGGGTCTTGCAGGCGTCGTTGAAAGTCTTCTCAGCCTCTAGGTATCTCGACTGCGCTTGATATGTATTTCCTAGGCCGACCAGCACGTTCCCGGTGCCAAGATCGCTGCCACCGCGAGAGTGGGCCTCGCAGGCGTCGTTAAAAGCCTGCTCGGCCTCCCGGTACTTTGACTGCATGCGATAAAGTTCTCCCAAACCTCCCAACGCGTTTGCGATACCCAAGGTGTTATCCACGCGTGAACAAATTTCTTGCGCCTCCTTATATGAACTTTCGGCTTCCCCAAATTTGCGCCATGAACACGCCCAAGGCACTGCAAGGCGCTCGCCCTCCCTAAGTCGTCTTTCGTTCGAGTCGCGATGCCGATTGCTGACAGGTAGTGAGCCTCGGCATTCGCTTTGTCGTTCTGAAGCTCATACATTCTTCCGAGCTC
>KN823186.1:9272-20369 GCA_000827465.1 Tulasnella calospora MUT 4182
CAAGAGAGGCTTTTGACGGGCAGCCGCTTCATCAGTGCTTGAGGCGTCGTGGGATACTTGAACCAACGCGGTTTCCCGCGGATCGTTCTCTCTTCCTCCATCTCCCACTTTCTCCTTCCAGCGCACGGTTCAACGTAGAAAAGACGGAATTCCTGCCCATGGGCTCCGCCACCTACAGAAAGAAGGTCTGCCAACTGAAGGTTCTCGATCCGTATCGGATCCGGACATGCGAATCGCTCCCTAGGGACGCCAGATTCGTACAGGACAGCCAGCCCCTTAGGATCCTGGGAGGCATAGTGGGTAACGGTGTCTCGGAAGTCCAGATCTGGGAACCGGTAGTCGCGAGAATCGAGGCGCTGGCGGACAAATGGTCCAGAAAGCGCATGACCCTGAAAGGGAGGAGGCTCATAGTGAGCTTCCTAATGCAGTCCAGAGCACAATATATGCTCGGGACAAACGACCCGCCGAACGAAGCCATCGCTCGGATCGGGAAAGCCTCTCATAAAGTGATGTGGGCTGGCAAAAGAAGGGGTCTCACCATGATGGCAGTGGTCGAGGCCCCAGTGGAACAAGGAGGCCTCGGCGTCCCAAATTTCAAACTGCGCACCAGAACAGCCCGCCTAATGGCGGCCAAGAGATGGAGCGCACCGGCAGACAAACGACCCTTATGGGCGGACGTCGCTGATGAATTGATCCGAAGGGCCTCCAAGAGGCACGCGGACCCAAGGGCAACATCGATCCTCCTACAAACGTGGAAGGAGACGACCGGCAAAACCAGTAGACTCCCAAGGGACCTACAGGCGAAGCTGAAAGAACTAAGGAGGTACGATGTGAGAGCGGAAGCGATCCACCTACCGATGCAAACGAGAGAAAGCCTCCCAGTATGGCTCTCCCGAACCACGGACCTATCACTGAAGGAGGAGAACTCCGCGGCAATGAGGTTACTCAGGAACACGCACCATGTACAAACCATGGGCAACGTGAACCGTATAACTGCGGCAGGGGGAACTTGCAAAAGACACCTCCGATGCATCGAAGCCATCAACCTCATCCTTCAAAGGACGAAACCAAGGGCAAACCCGAGATTCGTAACACCGCAACTGGCGGGAACGACTCAACCGGCCAGCCTCTCGTTCACACACCGCAGAACGGAGAAAGCAGCTAGGGACCTGGAGGCCGGGAGACCGGTGGCCATAGACCCATCAACTACCCATAAAGGACCTATCCAGGACGCGATCCGCGTCTTCGGAAAGCCACCGGCGAGCGATATCCTCCCTGCATACAGGACCGGGATAACCCAGGAGCAGGCCCCGGAAATAGTAATATGGACGGATGGCTCAGCCACGGACTACGGAATCGCCTCACAACGAGTGGGCTTCGGCGTCTACAGCGACCACCCTGGACTGACCACCTCAGCCAGGGTTCGAAGCCAACCCAATACCAACAACAGAGCTGAGCTTATGGCGGTTACTTGGGCCCTAGTGAACGCACCGAGAAACCGCAAACTTCTCATTAAAACGGACTCAGAGTACGTGATCACCGGAATAACGAGCACCCGAAACGTCTGGGAGGACCTAGGGTGGCTAGGGGTTCGCAACGCGGACCTCTGGAGACAGACCATCTACCTGCTCAGATCGCGCACAGTGGAAGTGTCTTTTGAGAAAGTCAAGGCCCACTCGGGCATAGACGGCAATGATAAGGCGGACGAGCTTGCCAAGGCGGGAGCCGACCGCGAAGATGGGGAAGACTTCCTAATTGAGATCCCCCCACAATGGCAGCTGAACGGAGCGAAACTATCCTCACTTTCGTACAGCCAAGCATACCAATGGATTAGGGCTAGTGAGCCCAAACCCAGAGGAACCACCGCGGACCTTAACCTGGAAAGGATAAAGGAAGCCCTGCTAGAAGCCCAAGACCTAATCGTCAACGACGAACAGATCTGGCTGAGCCTGAGGAAGCCCTACGTATGCAGGGAAATCTCGGACTTCCTATGGACAGCAATCCACGGGAGAACTCAGTGCGGCACCATGTTTTCTAAATGGGGTCCAGACTGGGAAGACAAGCAATTCTGTGCCGCATGCGGCGCCGTTGAATCTATAGAACACATCCTGACACAGTGCGATGATGCACTGTGGAGAAGGAGACTCTGGCAGGAGACGCGAGACCTAATCACGAGGTCGCACCTAATACCAGAAAGACTACGAGCGATACCCACCTTCCCGGAGATCCTCGGCTCCGCACTCGCGAACGCTGGCAACCCAGCAGGAATGAGACTGTGGACCACAATAATTAGCGAAACCGCATTTGTAATATGGAAGCTAAGAAACCGAGCCAGATTCGACGAAATTCGAATCAGACAAGGCATGGCAATAAACGTTTGGCGCTCAGTGCTCGAAACAAGGGCGAAAACGGACTTCACAATAGCTAAGCTAAAGGGACCCGTATCGGCAACGCAGGCTAAGAGAGCTCTGGAGGCCGTAACCGCATGGAGGAGCTTGTGCTCTTACCGGGACGGAGCTATTTTTTGGGATTCCGCGGATTATGGGTAGACGGCTTGCTCCTTGTGGGCGAGCGCCACAGTCCCCTCCAAAAGGCGGCAGGAGCGAGGTGCAAGGAGGTCGCAGCCATCGTAAAGCCGCCTAGGAGTTGTACCTGGAGCGCACATAGCAACCTGAAAGGGGGGAGGGCCGGTTTGACCGGGCACCCAACCCCCTGAAGGATTCATCTCCGAGAGCCGAAAAAGCTCTCGCGACCGTCGGCAATGCCGGCGGACGGATGTCGTCTAGCCCATAACCCGGCGAGCCGAAAGGCAGACCGGCGAGCGAAAACGTGGAATTCCGGGAGGTCTTTTTAGTGGGTAGTTACAGGGGGTAGAGACGGCGAGACCCAATAGATCCCCGCACTGTTCGGACCCTGGGCCACACGGCCAAAACCGTGGAGGAACACCAGCGAGTTCGTTCGTCGATAAATCGATTTTTTGACCTCCACCACAAAAAAAAAAAAAAAAAAAAAAATTCTCCTTCCAGCGATCCCAACCACCCCTGCGCCTCAGAATGACCAAACAAATCAAGCATCACTTTATTAATCTGTGCACCTAGACGTCGAGAAAGAGAAGCCATTCCCTCCCCCTGCCGTGGACTTCTCCCCGCTGACTGCTTCCGACTCCTCCAGGTGCTCCTGCGGCCCAGTGCATCGTCAAAATGGTCAAGTGAACCTTCACAACACACTATCAGCAACCACGTGCTTTGGTGTTGCAGCCAAGGGTATGTAGTTTCATTCGCGAAGTCGATGGTCTGCTTTAACGGCCCTTCCCTGTCCTTCCTACCCTTAGTTGGACTGGTCGACGATACCATCAAACCGCGGATCATGCGCGAGGTTCTGGGCGGCGGCGGTGCGGCCGTCTCTGCAAATACCTGGGAGCACACCGGCAGGCGCACTTCGGGTATACTACTGTGGATCATCCCAGTCTTTGCCTGAAGCACCGATGTTATAAGCTACCCACCCGAAGCGCATGGGTTTGATGCTCGTCGTCGTGCTCGTTGACACGCCCTTCCTGGTTCAAGAGCTCTTGGTCGCTCCGGTCAGTCTCTCCATTCCGATTTCATTCCGGGTTGGGTGGTGACGTCACCTTGGTTCATCACAGGATCGTACACGACGGCCACTCATGATGTGTGGATGAGAGTTCGTGCTATCACGGGGAGGATCCTGACTGATTCGACCGGGAACGAAGCCAGAGCCCGCCAGTGGAGCTGACTACCCTTGCTGTAAGTTCCTCGACCTTCAACCCCTTCTTTTATTCAGTCCTGACAGGTTGCTTCTAGGTCTTGGCAAGCGGGGGCGCGACTCTCTCATGGAGTTACTCGAGACTCGGTTTTGCGATTCACTCGCGTCCGCAAGTGTTTTTCGACTGACTGAGCGTCTCAGAACGCCAACATGACGAACGCGAGCCGATCTTCGGTCACGCCAAGCGTTCCGTCTGACGAGCCACACTCTGCTCGTTTATCATGGGATCCCTAAGACTTAGCGCGGGCCTCCTCGTGGTGGGTCCTGGAAACATTTCCCTGCATGGAAAATGGCTAGACCGCGCACGCACTTGTAAATATATAGAAGTGCATTCTGGCATCAGTTTCATACGCGTTTCTTATGAAATTCGCTTGCTCTCCGACAACTCTTCGGTGGTGAAACGATTACGCCTTTAGAGCGGAGCGGCTCAACGTCGCGCGCGTGTGTGTGCGCGTAGGCTCTTCTCAAAGCATTCGTTCTCCAGCCCGAGCGGTCTACGTGAAATGAAAGAAATAATAATATGCAATCTGTAATATATGTAGAATGAAGAATCCGACAACAGCCTGGCCTCCATATCCTGAATCAATCACATGCCCTCAATCTCGACTAATGTGGGATCGATATCCAGCTTCCGATACAACCTTCTCATCCTCCCTTCGTCTACTCCAGGTCCCCCCACAGCCTCCTCAGTCGCCGGACCATCTTCAACAAACGTGACGACGTGTCCACCTTTACCGAACCTCCCTACTCTGCCCGCAATGTGGGTGTAATCTGAAGGTGTCTTGACGACGTCTGTACCGAGGACGAAGACGTGCGTGAGCGAGGGGAAGTCCAATCCACGAGTATTGGATAGGTTTGAGATGAGGAGTCGTGGCGTTTCAGCAGAAGGTGTCTCCTCGGTTGGAGTTGGCGAGGTTGTCGTTGAAGTTGCGGAAGAGGTTTGGGATGCCGAAGCGACGAGGTCCGTCCGTCCCTTCGCCGTCTCAGCAAGTTCGACAGCTTCAGCTTCCACGCCTAATTCGCGGAACTCTTCCACTATTTGACGAACGCTTGATGTTGACGGTACGACTAGGAGAGCAAGTGAGGGGACGTCGAGCGCGAATTGGACTGCCAAAGCCTGGATGAGATTCGACGGCGGTTTCGTTGCGGCAGATTTCGAGCGAAGTTGTTCTAGGAATTTCAAGTCCGTGTCAGGCGATGCTAAAAAGGGAAGAGCTTGGAACGACGTACCGTTTCTACGCTCCCTCTCTTCCTTTACTCGCTTCTTCTCTGTTTTGCTGAGTGGTTGGAAAGGTTCCTTCTCCACTTCGGTGATCATATCGATGTTCCGACTCTCCCCAGTCTCGCCCACAACCACGCAAGAATGCCGGACCGCACCATCTTCAAGCGCCTTCGGTGCTTCCGACGAATTTGACGCGGCACCTGCTTCCGCTGAAGCCAACGGCGCGCCGGCGTACTCCAACCTCGCTACGAGGTCGTTCTCCCTCACGCTCCTCCCTTGCCTCTCCTCCGACGGCCTTTTCAACCAGTTCGTCTGCGTAAAGACGTACCCTCGCACATGCGCGTTGAGCGTCGCGGAAGCGATAATCAACTGCGGTCTTGGTCTCAGCCCCACCGCTCCACCCCGCTCATCGTCGTACCCATCGTTCCTCCTTTTGCCGTAGATCCCATCCAGTATTTGGATCACAGGTGGGATATGGCGATCCCACGCTGCAAGATCCTTCCTTGATGCGTCTTTGGGCGGTAACGCCAGCATGGCGTCGACTTCGTCTACCAACACCGTGGAGATGTTGAGCGCCAAGTGGTTTAGCGGTAGACCATCTCTCGTCCGTTCGGCTTTGGACGATTGAAGGAGCTCTACTAACGCTGGTGGAGTGGCGACCACGATCGAGGGACGGACCGTCTTCGATGAGCGTAAGAGCGCTTCAGGTGTTCCCAACAGTAGGTGTCGGGGTAGAGGATGATTAGGGTCTCCGCGAATGCAAAGTTGGATTCCGTAATCTTTGAGCTCGGGCGAAGAGGATGTGAGGATCTTCAACCAATGTTGGTACTGATAGGCGAGTTCGCGGTGAGGGACGATGATAAGTTGGGTTTGACTTTTCGTTTCCGTTTTGCGCGTTTTGGGGGAGTAAGATTTGAGTTGCTGCGGTTTGCTTAGGAGGGCGAGTGCTAGGCCAAACGATCTGGGGAAGAACGAGCAAGGTTTCGTCAAGTCGAATTCGGGGAAAGGGCGGCGCCAAAAAAAAAAGAAAAAAGGGAACGTACTTTCCACTCCCCGTATCCCCTCGTAGAAGAACATCCCTCGGAGCTCCTTGGGAACTCGGCTCTAGTACAGCCGGTATAAGGCCCTTCTGGCAAACTGAAGGTGTTTTGATATGCGGAAAAGCCGCTTCCAGGGACTCCACTACAGCGGACGTTAATCCCAGGTGCTGGAATTCGCTGAAGCCGGAGGTCGAGGTTGACGAGTACCGAGGCGCGCTTGTCGAAGGGTGCTTTGGTCGTACGCCATATCGAGAAGAGCTAGTGGCCAGAAAGGAGAGACGTAGTGACCCAGAGGACCGAGGCTGGAGTGGAAGTACCAAAAAATGCATATGGGAGAGAACGAGTGTGGCGTCGCTTCACACGGTCACCAAAAAGAGAAACCACTGTCAGGGATCGACCGATACCTCCCACCTCCCGGTGCGCTCAAAACGAATATCCAACCATTCATTCCACAAACACTAATTAACGTACTAAAACCGATAGAGGAGAGGCGGGATCTAACCAAACCCACGACAGAGGTTGTCGAAAGAAATTTTTTTTAAGCCTGAAGCTTCTTCCTCAACGTGTCCTTGAGAGTCTGGCCGTCCTCAGCGAACTTGCGGATACCCTCATGAAGCTTCTCAAAGGCCATCTGTTCCTTGAGGAGTTCCCAGCGGAATTCGGGCTCGTTGTCGATGTAAGAGACCTTGGGCATTGGGGCGGCAGAAGCTAAGGGAGATGGTGAAATGGTCGGTAAGAAATCAGGGTAATGAGTACGAGTTAGCAGAAAGAGGGGAACTCACCGTCCTCGGCCTTGAGTTTCTTAGGAACGGGGGTGGTGGAGTTCTTGAGCTCCTCGAGGAGATTTGGAGAGATGGTGAGGAAGTCGACGCCGCTGAGGGCGATGATTTCGCCGGTCTAGAGATTACCAGCCAATATCAGCTCATTATTCAAGAGGCCAACGAGCGAAATGGATTAGGAAACTCACGTTACGGAAAGAAGCACCCATGACGATGGTCCGGTAGCCGTGCTGCTTGTAGTAGTTGAAGATCTTCTGGACGCTCTGGACACCGGGGTCCTCCTCACCGACGAACTTCTTGTCCTTGTTCTCCGGACGAGCCTTGTGCCAGTCCAAGATACGGCCGACGAAGGGAGAGATCAAAGTGACACCAGCTTCAGCGCAAGCGACAGCCTGGCCGAAACCGAAGAGGAGGGTGAGGTTGCAGTGGATCTGCTCATCACGCTCGAGTTCGCGGGCGGCCTGGATACCCTCCCATGTTGAGGCGATTTTGATGAGGACGCGCTCCTTGGAGATGCCGTTCTCAGCGTAAAGCGCGATGAGTTGACGGGCCTGCGTCGAGGGAGGTTCAAGGTGAGAATACGGTAAACGGGGTTTTGCCTAATGGGGTGTCGGCTCACCTTGGCCTTGGTCTTTTCCTTGTCGAAGGAGAGACGAGCATCGACCTCGGTGGAGACACGACCAGGGATGATCTTTAGGATCGCAGTGCCGAAATTGACGAGCTAATGGGGAAGCGAGGGAAGTGGGGTCATGGTTAGAACGTGCGTCGGCCGAAGGTGGGGTAAAGTCACTTACCAGTTGGTCCATGGCGTTCTCGGTCTGCTCGTCGATGCTGCCGCCCTTTTTCTTAGCATACTCTACAGCATTGTCGATGAGCTTCTGGTATCCCTCCTTCTTTGCAGCAGCGAGAATGAGGGACTGGGTGGTGGTCGAGTTAGCGCTGCATTCGCCGATCAGGGTCGATTGCCCGAGCACCTACCGGGTTTGTGGTAGCATCTTGGGGCTTGTACTGGTCAATGGCTGCATTGAGAAAATCGTATTAGTCAGTGTGTTGTAAACAGAAACCACACGCTCCGATGAAGATCTTTCGAGATCCGAAAATCCCGCAACCGATGAGCTGCAGCAAAACCGAGAGTGCACTCACACTCGAAATCGCCCGAGTCGGAGACGACGACAGTACCGGACGCCTTGAGCTGATCGAGAGAGCTGGACATGATGCGAAGGGGAGAATGAGTAAGGAGAGGGAATGCGGGTGGATGTGAACTTGTTGAGAATTGGGAGCGATGAGATGGGTGAAGTTATAAAGTAGACTGGGGGGTCCGCGGGAAGGGTCTCATCATCTCTCCATGCCCGCTTACGCCTACCCCGCGGAGATCCGGTCCTTCCCCATCTATACAGCTGTCCGGCCCTACCCGCGGACCTTCAGAGTTCTACCTGTCTGTGCGGGTCTCCTTGTCCGGGGGGAAGAGTTGGGAGGGAGGATCATGACTTAACCTCGTGAAGGCAGTCCGGCCCGGCTTATCTTATCTTATCTCCCAGTCGGACATTCATCTCCGCTCAACGTTCGAGAATCTCAATATATGTTCGCGTAGGATCCTGTTGAGTCGTTTGGTCGAATATATTACTTCAGCCCTTCTGGGATCCGAAAAGCTATCAGCCTGCGATCCCGATGCTTCAAATAGGTACCGTGACTCGGAGGCTGAGCAGACAAGCAAACCATGTTACTTCCTCCCCCCCTTCCCCCTCTTCCTCTCACTGTCTTCTCCGTCCTGCCACCGCTCGCCATATAACCCCCCCTCCAACCCTCCAGCGACACAGGCCCACCGGCAACTCAAACCTATATTTCTCCGACTTTTTCCTTAATTTTCTGCGGATAGAAGAAGATACGACCATATCAACGAATTACTCTCAACCGCATCCTGTGCGCGTACTACGACTTCAACTATGGAGACACCCACCATACGCGAAGAGGAGATGGAGGACTATGAAGACGAGGCCGGCTCGGTCGTCGAATCTCAGGGATCGGCTTCGCCCTCGTCCGGTGGCCTACCCAACAGATCGATTCGACCAGTCACCACCGTCAGGAATCGGCTCATAAGACCCGTCTGCCGGGAGGTGCGTCTTTTTGCTGGCGAAGAGGACCTTGTCGAATGCCGCTTCGTCGTGCCTGTTGTTCTAATCTAGACCGGCAAACGCTAATCGACCCGACTCCCTCCATAGTGCAAACGGTTGAACCTGAAATGCAACCTGAGAACTCCCTGCGACAAATGCATGGAATGGAAGCGGGACTGCAAGTACGATCCTGGCGCTCTTACAAAAGTGTACGCCCCGCAAGCTCGTTCGGCGGCGAGCATCGTCGTTCGTTCGCTGTCTCGATCGGGCCGCTCACCCACCGTTCATCTTTTCCTCTAACCCAGCGACGTCCAATCCGTGTACGACACCAAAATACCGCATCAATCACCAGTATCAGAATATATCCAAGCTCCCAGTTCAACCAGAGAACCAGACATGCTTGAATTAACCTTGCCGGAATGGGATCCGAGTCGTAATGAGTGGATTTATCGTGTCTCGCCGGTACGTAGGTATAATGGAGTGCCAAATTAATGAGCGACTCGTTAAATCGTTTGTTCCAGACAGAAATCATGTCGTCTCGATCCGAATACCGAATCAACCCGAATCAAATCAGCTTTCTTGAAGGGTCAAGGTTTCGTGGGGGCGTTGCCGAAGTTGTGCCCGCGAATATTCTGGATAATCAGAATTTTACGGGCGTAGTGCTCGCTGTGAAGAAATTTCTGTTCTCTGGCGTTGGAGACAATTACTCAGTCCTTAGTGTGAGTGTCCTACATTTGAGTAGACGTCCGTCATCCTAACTAGTTATCAGTTGTTCGCGAACGAGCTTCAACTCCTAACCGACCTCAATCATGAGAATATCATCAAATTGGTCGGATTTGTAGAGGATAGGTCAAGTCATATTGCCTGGCTAGTCTTTCCGTGGATGGCCAATGGGAACCTGAAGGACTTCCTTGCATCACAAGAATGGGAGATTCCTGAGCGGATTTCATTGGTGAGCTCGAGTGTTTGACGCCTTGGATACAGATTTGAACGGCAGTCTGCTAGTTGTACGACGTGGCTTGCGGGGTTGAATATCTCCATAGCCGAAATCCACCGATCTGTCACGGCGGCCATAAATCTGTATGTTTGCCGTTCTTCTAGCACAGCGGACCCTAAGCAATCGATTTTAGCTGGATATTCTCGTGAACGCTGAGAATCGAGGACTTATCGCGGATTTCGATTCGGCTCGCGCTTTACGCATGGCACCACCGCCATCCACGGATCACGCGGAACTCTCTAGCCCTGAAGATGGGAGCCTAACACCGGGGCAAACATCCATACCCATGCAGCATCAGGACATGGAAGGTAGCCCGCAATTTTCGGGCTTGATATCTCCTCCCACTACGATGGCAATCGAATTGCCTGATTTCGGGTATACACTGCGATGGGCGGCTCCCGAGCGACTAACCGACGAGGAACCCCTCGCCTTAGCTAGCGATATCTGGTCTTTTGGCTGGATCTGCTGGGAGGTCAGTCCTCAATAGGTTCTACTGAACCACTCTCCATGCACTGTTCTGATGACCTATTAGGCCATTACCAACCGACTTCCATTTGAAGATTTACGGAATGAAGCCATGATCACAATGCGTATCCTGGATGGCAAAGTACCCTCATTATCTGAAGTTTCCAACTTCTCCTCCATCCCACGACTAAGGAGTTTAATGGAGCATTGCTGGCAGCTTGAGCCAAAGAACCGGCCATCCGCTACTTCTTGCATGGAGATAGTTTCCCGGATGGTAAGCACCTGTATCTCCATTCTATGGATGCCGTTAAACAGTGCCTATCGTCAAACAGCCCCGTGTCGTTCCAACGCAGCGGGACGCCACGAAACCCTCTCCCCATTTGCTGCGAGTCACAGGCGACATGTATATCAGTGCATCCCAGATCTCCGACGGCCTCAAGTATATAACGAGTGCCCTGGAGATCGCTCGTGCAAACGGCGACAGCATCGAAACTGCCCTTTCGTTACTGTCACTGGGACGCGCCTACTGCATCAAGTGCGAAAGCCCGGAGGCGGAGGAGGCTTTTAAGGAAGTGGAGACACTCCATACTCGACAGGGGCAATCGGTCAAGGGCCTGGGAGACGTGTACCGAACGCGAGACGAGTATTCCAAAGTCGAGGAATTGTACATTCAAGCCCGCGACATCTACTCTCAAATTGG
>KN823186.1:20469-31555 GCA_000827465.1 Tulasnella calospora MUT 4182
GTACATTCAAGCCCGCGACATCTACTCTCAAATTGGGAATCAACTCGGCTTTGCCCAGTCGGTCAAAGGTCTGGGAGACGTTTACCACATGCGCAACGAGTATTCCAAAGCCGAGGAATCGTACCTTCAGGCCCGCGACATCTACTCTCAAATTGGAGACCAGCTCGGCTTTGCTCAATCGGTCAAGAGTCTGGGGAATGTGTACTATATGCGCAACCAGTACAACAAGGCCGAAGAATCGTACATTCAAGCCCACACCACCTACTCCGGAGTTGACGATCAGCTTGGAATTGCTCGATCAGTCAAGAGCCTGGGGGATGTATACTACATACAAAATCAGGACTCCGAGGCCGAGGACGCATACATCCGAGCCCGTGACATCTACCTTCGGATCAAGAATAATTCCAACTTTGCACAAAACCCTTCCGTGCTTGGAAAGTACGCCGAGGGGAAGTCGTCACCCTCCTGGATTTCCATTGACGTTCCTAATGCTGAGGCAATCTGTGGACTTGCGCGGCTCTACAAACGGCGGGGCAAATTCTCTGAAGCCGAGGCATTGTACACCGAGGCTCAGCGGATCCATGCTGGAGCTGGAAACCAACCAGGTGTCGCAGAGGCCACTTCCGGATTAGCCGATATTCAGCGAATCACATGTAGATTTGACGCCGCAGAATCAACTTACCTCGAGGTCGCAGATCTATTTGGCCGGCTTGGAGATAACTTGGGGATCGCACGAGCGAAGTGTGGCCTCGGGGATATCTACCGTCAGAAGAACACGCATGGAATGGGGGAAGACCTCTACCGAGAGGCTCGAGATATCGTCATCGAATTCGGTGATAGTCGCGAATTGGCCAATACTCTTTACGGAATGGGCCACGCCCATTGCTTACAAGGCAGGTCCACTGAGGCGGCTTCCTGCTTCCAGGAGGCAGAGGACATTCACATCCGGATTGGAAACCGCGTCGGTGTTGCCGAGGTATACTGTGGGAAGGGTGACTTGTACCGAGTTCAGGGCGAACAAGATAACGCCGAGGCGACTTACAGGAAAGCCCGAGAGCTCTACGACGAAGTAAACCATCATCTTGGTGCCGCAGATGCGATGTGCGGACTTGCCCATATCCGCCGAATTCAGGGCAGAGATAGGGAGGCCGAAACGCTATTTAATCAAGCAGAAGGGATTTACAAGGAGAGGGAGTATGGGATGGGGGTCGCAAATGCGGCCCTCGGGGTTGCCGCTGTCTACATCGAGCGTCTTGAGTATGAAAAGGCGTTCTCCACTATTACGGAAGCGCTCGAATTCTACACCCAAGCCGCCATCCTACCCCTGAAGGCAAGTGCACTCATGATGCTAGCCCTAACACATGAACTTCAAGAACAGAGCAACAAATCGGAGCTCCGCATCAAAGAAGCCTTAGCCATCTACTCCGCCGTAGGAGATGAGAGTGGGGTTTTAGCCTGCCAGGAGCTTCTGCACGGGTTTCGCGATTCAAGTGGAACTGCTGCTGACTAAGGCGAAGGAAACTCGCCTTTTAGGTACTTCCACGCGTTACATAAAGCACGATCGCATACTGTATTTACACTTTATAACTGTAATCCGTGCTAAGCTCCGTTCCATTAAGGTCACCTATTGGGCTAGACGGCGCTCGCCATGCCTTTGGCAGAAAGTAACCATTTACACAACCTTTCTCAGAGCTTGAGAAGACAGAAGAGCGCCCCTTGTGTCCAAACCATATTGCAATGGCAATCTGCGCCTTCAGGACCCCGTCGTAGACCGCAGTATAAAGGATTACCCGTCCAAGCGTCTCGCTCGGGGCGAATAATGAGACAATGAGCCTTAAAGCAAAAGAATCTCAAATCTCATCAAATTCCATTGCAAGACAAAGCTACAGAAGTGAAACCGTCGCATAGGGTGTGGATAGTATTTCGGAAGAGCCAGAACCTTTACAGTAAATCAACCCCATCTCGTTGAAGAGGAGAATAATCTATTCGTTACTTTCTTCCTACGTTTATAGCCAAAATATCAGCGTTCTCATTGAGAGCACTTCGTTCGAGTCACGCTGCCAAAGGAAATCCACGCACAGTGATTGTTCCATGCGAATTGTTGCGTTCACCCGGGACATGCATTCCGAAGCATTTGGTCTTTGCTGGACATTGAAGTCCCAGCATTCTCTAACCAATCGAAGCAAGCGATGAGGCTTAATCTCCGAGTCATGGTCCACTCGCCCGGGGGTCGCTCTATCCCGTTCCATGAAAAGCGCGATGGCATTCTCATTGCCAACTCCACGATAGGGCTCAATTCCCGCAATAATCTGAGTTCAACCAGTCAATTCGAATCGTGCATTAAATGGTAAGTCAGCGTTTGAGAGCTCGTAGTCGATGGACACAGGGAATACCTCCATAACCAAGCACCCCCAGCTCCAAACATCACTCGTTGATGATCTGCGTTCGCCAAGAAGAACTTCCAAGCTACACCATCTTATTGTTCCTCTGAAGCCTTCAGCAGTGGTTAGGCCTGTTGGTCCATCTTGCAGAACTATTGTGAGGCCGAAATCGCAAAGCACTGCGTTCCGGTCGTCAGTGACTAGCACATTAAGCTATTTTTTCCAAGGACCCCCCGCCCCCAAAAAAGGAAAGCACAAAGTGAGAAATCACTCAGACCCTGCGAAGGCCTCCTCGAGGGTTTACATACCGCTTTAAGGTCTCCATGGACGACTGGAGGGCCTCTTGTGTGAAGATATTCCAGACCGCAGGCAGTATCTCGCACCTAAGTTTGCACCAAGTATATAGATGGTCGACGCACATTAGGCCCGGCCACCGGTCTCACTCACCAGCTCTAGTTTTTTCTCCAGTGTCGTCGGGGTGGTGCGGAGATAGTCCCTGACATTGCCATTGGCGAAGTAGGGTGATACGAGAAACGCTACCGAGACGTCTCTCGTAAGATGATAGCCTATAAACTTTAGGATGTTTTCGTGCCGAAATGAAGACCATACGGCCATCTCGCGCACGAGTCTCTTTAGGGTCGTAGGTCGGGCCCCAGTGAGCAAACCAGTTGAAAATGATGAAAGGTAGTGACTTACATAAGCTACCCTTCGCCCAATTACTCCTTGCCTATTCTCTTGTAGATCTTTAATAGCCACAGTGATCTTCGAGGTCGGGCTGGGGTCCAGCAGAGTCAGCTCCGCGAGCTTGACAACCCCAAATCCTCCCCTTCCAATGCTCGTGTTTCTTAGTTCAAGGCGCTCCATAGGTATGAAGTAATCTGATAAATCCCGAAGCGCATTATCCTTGAATAGGGGATAGAAGGAGATCAAAGGTTTGGTGTGACGACAATCGAAGGCATCAACGAACCAAGTTTTCCTGACTTAGCGGTAGTTCATCATCTTCCATAATCGAGGAGCTGAGTAGATTGAGGCGGTAGAAGAAACTGCCTATCGGGATGCTTCAGGCTTCACTACTAAACGAGAAAATCAAAGTCATTCTGCTTCTGGATGGCTATGCTGCGAGGTGACAGCAAAGTTGAGGGAAAGGGCGCCTTTTTTCTTGAATGACGTACCTGAAAGAGTGGTCTTTGGATATGTAGTGATCGCGCTCGGATTTGAAGGGGATGGTAAAACCCAGCGAGGCTTGCATGCGGCATGCCAGTCCGATCACACAGCTGACGTCAGCATGACCTCTCGAAACACGCACTGCACCAAGAGCCTCCGAGCTCTCTGACGCCGTCGTTTAATCATCTTCTAACTGAGGCGGTGATCTCATAATTTAGTACATCCTGCATCTATTCCCCATATTAGATGTCCTATCCCCTCAGTGCAATCTCCCTCGACAACTGCTTTATCAGCTTTTCCAAGGACCCCTTGGGTTGCCACCCTGACCTATAGATATACTCCATCACCTCCTGCACATGATCGTATCGCTCGTTCTTCGCCAGTCCGGTAAGAAGGATAAAGTAAGTCGGGTGCGGGATGTGACCCGGGTTCCCCTTTTCCGCTATAGCCTCCCGCCAAATCTGCATGGCCTGGTCGATTCCGGTCTTACTGTCTGCCTTGAGTGCGGCGAGGAGAAGGAAGTTTTGGGTAACTCGGTTGGGCTCCATTCCTCGTGCTGTCATCTTGGCCATCAGCAGAACCAGCTGGCCTCCGACAGGGTGGTCCGTATTTTCGGAGGGATTCTGAGACGGCGCGACCGTGAACCTCCCCGAAGATAGGCGAGACGGCAGTCCGCGTCTCAAGACGGACCTTCTGTTAAGGTCCGGTATACCGTGACGGGGAGCGTACCCGGCGGGTATATGGCTTTGTCTTGCCTAGTTGGCGAACACGATAACGTGCAGGCTGTGCAGTTTAACGGCTGTTTTTTAGATCAAAATGGATCTGGACCGCCTCCACTATTCTCCCGGTATGGATTGGCGGAAGAACGGGGAGTGGGAATCCTACACGATTCTGAGTCCATGAGCGTCGCCCCCCTGGGACGCGAAGGGGCGGCGGGAAGGTATCGGACTCGCGTCACGGGAGCTCCAAAAAACCAGAGAAACATATCTTCTCTATGCGTACAATTCAATGTATTAAAGTCACTGGTTGAGCTACCTCTTTGCAGCAGGTGACCGCATAGAGCATCCGGTAGGGATAGGGCTGAGCCATGGACCGCCATCAGCGCGGGGACAATGCCCCGAGCCACCTAGACATGACCGCTGAAGCGGTTTATATATTCTCTCGCTGTTTATCCCTTCGAATATGTGAGTTTGAGGCTAGATAAAATATGGAAGGCCTCACGGAGCGTTTTAACGGGGTGCTCCGATCCGGCCCGCCTAAAGTGTCCAGTAAAGAGACCGACCTTCGCTAGTGCAGCGGCAACGGCCCAAGCCACCTAAGGACGACCGTTCAGGGATCCGAAATAACTGCCGGCCGTCTGCCTATCTGAATACGTGGGCTAGGAGAAAATCCCCGAGCGAATGACTATGTGGACGTCTTTACCGGGGGGTCTCCAGGACACGCCGCGTAAAACATCCAGTATGAAGACGGTTAGGACAGTAGCAGCAATTAGGGCAGCGAACACGCTCCAACCCACCTAGCCACGACCGAAAAGACACTTAATAGATCCATCGACGTTACATGGTCCGAATAGGTGGGTCGGAAGAGGGAATGACTTTGCGGAGACCTTTACCGGGAGCTCTTCAAGACTGGCCGCATAAAACATCCAGCAACGGTCGGGTCCGATACGTCGATTACTGCAGTGACAACGCTCCCAAGTCATCTAAGAACAAACGTCAAGGCATTTGATAGATCTATCGACCGTTGAAAGGGCGGGCTGGAAGAGAGTACTAAGGAGAATGCACTTGCGGAGGATTTTACCGGGGGCTCTCCAAAACCGGCCGCGTAAAGCATCCAGCATGAACACGGTCGGGTCAGAGACCTCCAATACTGCAGCGACAACGCTCCGGACAACCGTTAAGGTTTCTTCTAGATCTTTCGACCGTTGAAGAGGCGGGTTTGAAGAGACTACGAACGAGAATGCCCTTGCGGATCCTTTTACCGGGGTTCTCCAATAATGGCCGCGTAAAGCATCCAGCATGGACACGGCGGTCGGGTAAGGGACCTCCATTACTGCAGCGACAGCGCTCCAAGTCATCTAACTACTACCGTGCCAGAAGCTAATATGTCCTTAGACTATTTATTCGTTTTAAATATATTTCTCTGAGAACCATAGGCTGACCGCTAAAATGTCACGGAGGACTTTACCGGGAGCCTTGCACTTAGGCGCACTAACTCCCAATCGTCCAGCGGCTTTCAATCCTTAGGAGGCTTAAAAACTCGCACACGTGGCTCCTGGCATGTGTATTGAATCGACGGGGTCTTCACTAAAAAATACCTGAAGTCCAATTTCAGTGGTAATTCTGACCCACCGCTTCTTATTAGACCTCGCTCCACAATAGCACCCAGGCTCCATCGTCCTCAAATCCTTTGAGAGAGACGAAACTCCATCAACCTGGACCTCCCGTTTGAAACGTTATTTCGCCCGGATCGAATAGCCGGGCACGTCCGCCAAATTGAACCGGAGGTTTCCAGCGACACGGCCACTTTGATACCAACGCGCAAACCCTAAAAGGCCTTAATAGCAAGTCACAGTAGCTTTCTTGGCTGATTCTGGCTCCGAAATGCAGCAGACCCCATAAAATGTGCTTGAATTATAGAATAGACGGGGGTATAAGAGTAGACTGTGAGGACTACGAGTAAACCGCAAACAACATAAAAATGGAGAACACGGGAGGCTAGCCTGGAGGAAGGGAACAGCCCGAAGGAGCGACAAGAGGCAAGGTCGAAGTGCGAGAGAATCCCTACGTAGAGCAATATGTACGATCCTCTGACCTACCAATTACGCGGCTTTCTTCGCGGCTTTCTTGGCAGCCGCCTCTGCTGCTTTCTCCTTCTTCGTCAGCTTTCGCGGGCTGCTGAACGGCTCTGAGGACTTGACTGAAGCCTTCGCCTTCGTGACCGCGGCCTTAGGTTGCTCGGAGGTAGAGGCTTTCGGAGGGCGCATCCTACTGGCGTAAATGTTGTTGAGATATGCCGTTCGGCGGGGCCTTTCCTCTGATTGCTCTTCCTCTATTGCAGCTTCTGCTTGCCGAAGCCGTCGACGTGGATTCTCCGCCGCTCCAACTGAAGGAGGGGCAGTCCGTCTGCCGCCTACTGGAACCTTCCGCTTTGCCTTTGCACCCTTCAGTCCAACCACCGCTGTGGCTATTTCGCTCTCCTCTGCGCCATCAGGCAGCTCTGCAGACTCCTCCTCCTCCTCTTCGGCAAGTGCGGCGAGGCCATCGGCGTTCTCTAGAGGCTGTTCGCCCTTCTGCTCGTCAATCATCGAAGGAGTAGCAGGAACTCTGGACGACGTCTGAGGTTGGGCAGGAAGCTAACCGTTCGTCACAGTTTCTGCATTTGCAGATGCTGTAGCAGGGGTAGAGGCATCCTCGGCATGAGGGCCCCGCTCGCTCGCCCACACCGTTACCCAAGCTTGAACCACCCTACGCCTCCGAACTTCGTCTTCGGACTCCTGAACAGCTTTTCTTGGCCCCAATTCTGTGCCAGCAGCCCCTAAGTAATAGATTAAGCAACCCTCCAAGAGCGCATCAGAATACGCATATCGACGCACCCTCGATGGCTCGCTTTAGGTCGCTACATCTCATACCGAAGAGCTGTATGAGCGAATCGAACCCGTCACTTGTAGAAATCTCCAACTGGGATAAGTCTTCTGGCTCGTGAGAAAGTTGGATGGCACAAATGAAGACCGTAAGAAGCACAGAGCAGCGGTCGATGAAGGATAGGCGGGCCCACGAGATCTCCGGCAGCCTATTCAACAGAGTTTCGGAGGGAATAAACTGCTTAACCCCTACAGTGAACGCAACCGGTACCCCATTCCCAGGAGGTGACCACCAGGCGGGCTGGGCTATCAGGTGCTCGATGACGCTCTTAACCGAAGGTGCGATGACATCGTCAATCCCCCGAAACAGGAATAGCTGACAATAAAGGGCCGTTAGAAGCTTTCAATCACGAACTCGAGCTGCATCACATACATCCTGGCGTTTCTGGGATACAGCGCTTGCTAGACCAGTCATTGCAGCTTTCCATAGCTGCCCAACCGAGAACCACATCTCCCATCGCGCGCCACGCTTCTCAGCCTCCTCGCGACACCACCTTCCTGCGGCCTCTCCTAGATACTCCTGCATATAGCGCAAGGCAGCGACGCTAGCCAGGACCGAGACGAAGCGATCCAGTAAGGAAGCGACCCGTTTGGTCACAGGGCCCCTAGCAGCCTCATCGCGCATGAAGGTGGTCTCTTTGACGTACAGAGCTAACCTGAGAACCGTAAAGAAATTGATTTCAGCGTACCGGATCGTCACGTCGTCCGCCGTTAACGCGTCTATGAAGGACTCTAAAGCTGCTTCGAGGACCCCAAAAAACGCCTGGATGCCTTCGGGCTTGAGCAGCATGTTGGATTCAAAGAATTTACACGATGGAAGAGGCGCTTGAACGTCCAGTATTCCTTCCACGACTTGACGTAGATGATGGTGAGGATGGAGAGCATCAAGGCCGCAGGTAGGAGAGACCCGAACCAACGGAAGGTCAGGCTAGTAAGAGGTAACGTCAACGAATGGAGCGATGGCCTACCACAGAGCACTTACTCTATGCGGATCTCCTTGTTGCATGGCGAGAAAAATTTGCATAATTGAAATGGCGGACGTGAGCGCGGAGGGAAGAGGGAGGTCCAATTTTGGAGAGGCTGGATTGTAGGAGATGTCGCATTCAGATAGGTTCAGGAAGGAGATTTTGCTTCCCCATATGCTCAATAAAGGTTTGACCTAAGAAAATCATGACGTAAGCTCTAACACAAGATCCACAAGTGGAAACATATCTATCGCACCTGCAGCCACCCTGGACTTCCTGAAGCCGATGCTTCACCAGTAAACATGCAGGGATGCCCGAGACGAAGTTCGGTAAATTGTTGAGGGCGAATTGGCGACTGTGTTCGTTTCCCGGATACCGCTCCCAGGAGGGATTTGACGGCAGCCGTCGGCTTACCGGAGGGTTTCAGGGGGGACTTTTCAGGGGTGCCGTCAACCAGCGCTTGGTACCCAGCTGCCCCCGGAGAGGGTCTTAGGGTTGCCCGGGAGGCTTCTGGCGCCGGCTGGTCTAGGGTAGAGTCGGCCCGCGTTTGGTCGCTGGACGCTTCTCCTGGGGACGGCTCGAGGTTGGCTTTATTGCCGGAAGCCCTTAGGGGCGGGTCGACCGGGCTTCGTTCCCGAAGCACTTTCGGACGCCTCGACCGATGGTGACTGTGGGCGGCAAGGGCCAGCTTGTGAGACTTCAGCAGGAGGTTGATCTTCAGGGAAGGCGGGACGTTTGTTATCCTTTTCGGGCGCGGCGGGAAGGTTTTCGTGAAGAAGAGGAATGGCGCTGGGACTAGAGGCGTCCACCTGACTTGATTCAATAACGTCTTGAGGTTCAGGAGAGAGTATGCGGAGGGGGTTAGGTCGAGAGCGTCGAACCCTCGTTTCTGCCTGCCCAGGCTCCTCAACTCTGCTGTTCGTCTCCTGCTGACTCTCTGCGTCCTCGCTCTCCGATTCAACGTTGCTGCCTTTACGATCCGTCGAGGGCCCCGCCGGAGTCACGTTCGTCGTCCTACGAGGCCTCAGAGTCCTAGCTGACATGACCTCCTCCCCCTGCCTGTACGCTTCTGCATCCTCCATCAAACCATCGACGTCCTCCCCAAGGTTGAACTCGGGATCATCGGACGCTGGCCTAGCTTTTCCTTTCCCTTTTCGCGATTTCCTTGGCGCTGCATTTGTTTCTCCTCTACGTCGCTTTTTGACATTAGCCGTCCGAGACAGCTCCCCTGATTCGTGGACGTCGGGGTTTGCAGGTGCGGGGATAGAAGGAATCGCGAGACGAGTTGCCTCAGGTTTCCAGCTGAAAACTTTGTCGTCCGCGACTTGACCCTTTGCGCAGCTTTGGAGGAAATTCCACCAGGGATTGAGGTGGCTATCCACAGGCATAGCGAGTGGGCTCATGAGCTGAACCGGCCTATCATCGGAATCTCTAGGACGACGCTGAGGTTCGATGAAGCGCTCGTTGTTGGCGGAGATGCTGTTCCAAGAGAGCTGAATGGAAAAATTGTTTTCTAAAGATTTCAACTCCAATCAGCACACAGCCTCTGGCAATGGGGGCTCAACTTACTGAAAGTGCTCCCCAGAAATCGGGACAAGTACTCTGCTCTCTTCTTGTCGGTATTCACATTAGCAGGAGGCGACCACAATGCGAACGAACGGCTAGCGAGCTTAGTTGATGTAACAAGCGGCTTAGGCCCGACTTCGGAAGGTTGGGGGTTGGCTGAGCCCTCAGTTGATGTGCTCGCCTTCCCCTTCCCCTTCGTCTTGCTCCGACCCTTGCTTGAACTACCTGCTACCATCGATAAATCGTCATCAAGGCCTTTATCAAAGAGTTCGAGCTCGGATGGGTTGGCTATTGTGAGGTACGTTAGCTTCTGCTACTGGACGAATCGAACGTACTGCCGTGCCTTTGAACCGTGAAGCAACGTATGCTGGATATTCGGCCCCTGCGCGTTCCCCGACATCTTGTTTGTCCAAGAAAGGGCCTGGATCCGGCTTAACCCCATATTCTCAGCTGTGGTTCGATACAGAAGTGACTGGTGAGTCGCAGGCTCCACTAGGTGTGGATACATTATGCCGCAGAACCTGGTTAATAGCCACAAACTGATGTGGCATTTCATGGTTAAGGTATGCATGCCAAAAATGAATCCATTTCTCAATGTGGAAATGTTCTTCCCAAACTAGGACCATGATTTGTTCTTGGGGACCTACTCTCCAGGCAGGGGAATGCACTCTAAGAACGCTGCTGCGGCAGCTTCCTGATTAAGCAGGCATGGCTCAATTCGGATTATTTGTGGACAATCCCTACCTGTTATCTATTCCAAGGTTATCAAATAGTAAAATTAAGGGCTATGAGGGATGTTTATTAGTGGAGCAGTGCTGTGCCATGCTGGGGCAGCAGGCCATCAGGATGCTTTCCCTACAGGTTTGGCACTATTTGACCTATTTAGATTGGCTGGTAGGCCTAACAGGACTTTCATTGCGATTGGGACATTTATTTGTCTAGAATGATCTCAAATCATGCTGCAAATCATGCTGCCACAGCATCTCTGAGCTGTAAATCTTTTGGGCAATCCAGGTCTGTGATAGCCTCATAGTAACGAGTGTTTGATAGAGATTTGATGGGAAATTCAAATGCAGAGAGCATTTATCTGAAATTTGAATGGTACATATATTTTTCTGCTGTGGCAGCTGTGATGCTGCAGAATCAAATCTTTACACCTACAGTTTGAGGTGTCCTGGTTTCAATATGCACTCTATTGGCAGTCTTATCTGATAATTAGAGTGTGGAATTGGTATGGAAGCAGCACACATAGCCTAATTGTGCTGCCACAGCAACCAATGCTTTCCTTCAAATCTTGGGTTACTGCTGTCCCAGCAAGCTATTACCACTCAAATCTTGTTTGCTCTCTGAGCCTTGCAGCCCCTTTG
>KN823187.1:13603-41129 GCA_000827465.1 Tulasnella calospora MUT 4182
TTTTCGTGGATGTGCGGACGGAGGAAGGCTCGGATGCGAGTGCCGTGTTCGTACGAAAGTTGAGGCAGCTAAGTGCCAAGGTTGGTGCCCTCACTTCCCTCTGGCTAAGCTCGTTCCGGACTAAGCTTTGCTAAATATGGCGCCCATAACAGGTGATCTCCCGTCCTGGAGTCACTGCAACGCATTACGTCTGGAAATCAGGTTTGCAATCGACGATAACGCGGTACACGACGCTGGAAGAACCAAAGCCTTTCTTGGTCGGAATTGGGTGGGTGTTGAAGTGCGCTGAGAACAAGGAGAGGGTGGATGAGAAGAATTACTTGGTTAATGTCAAGGAGGCTGAGGTGATTTTTGGCCATAAGGTGAGGGTTCAGATCCCATGCGTTTTGTGCTGATGCACAGAGGCATTAATCTGGAACCTTACTCTCAAAGCGCCGTCGCTCGATGCAAGTCAAGGATCGCTCTTCTCTTATGAATGGTCTTGGCGTATCAACTCTCCACAAGCCCACTGCCGCCGCGAAGGCTCGCACAGTCAGCAATCCTGCCGTTACTCAGCCCGCTCGACCAGCAGTCCGGAAAACAGTTCCTGCCGCCTCTAACACGATCACCAAATACTTTGCAAAAGGCAAGGGGAAAGTGCTGTCAAAGCCAGCTCCAGCATTCAAGGCCAAGTTGCCTCAAGTTCCGCCGACGCCCGTTAGGGAAGAGCCTGAACCTCCCGAGGATACCGAAATGCCCGACGCCGAACCCGCTACCAGTAAAGGCAAGGCGAAAGCCGATATTCCCATGGACGTCGACGATGAAGACACCGAACCTCCACCGCCGCCTCAACTGCTTCGCGAAAAGACTCCTCCGCCTCCTCCGCCAGAAGCTATCACGAAACCCAGCGTACCAACCGCTCCCGTTGCTGCTCGACCTCTGCCCGCCGCATTACCTAAACCCCCTCCTAATTTGTTCGCAAAACCGAAGGCTCCGCCTCCTAGCAAACCTGCTCCAGGACCGTTAGACGGGTTGGAAGAGTTGTTAGCGGATACGAAAACCACGCTCTTGGAGGAAGCTCAAAAGCGGAATTTGCGCGCCGATCAATTAGAGAGGGCTAGGAAGAAGACACTTCTATTTGCGCGTGAGTGACAGCGGGTTCTCAAGAATTCAAGTGTGTTGACCGATTGCCGACCCTATGTGTGCCACACACAGCTAAGGTATCGAGTCCGTTGAAGCGCCATGTCAGCTCTTTCGATGAAAGAGGAGACGATTAGTTGCACATTCGAATTGACACTATTGGTTTCTATTCTACTTGTATGTTCTTCGCCACTGTCAGAATCGTGGCCTCCTTTCGACTTGCCACTTAGTTCTGTATCTCCTTTTTTCGGGCTTCGAGTTCCTCTTCTTCTTTTAATCATTCGGTTGTATTACTCCATTTGCAAGTCCATGTCCAGCACTTCCTCATGTCATATACATACCCCATTGCGTTTTGCTCATTTTGTATTGGGTGGGTCTTTTAGAAGGAGTATATGCAATCCTGGGAAAAAGCGAAGATAAAACCGATTAGGCTCCTCGGCCCATTCTTGTGCAACGACTCAAGGGAGCGATTCGGCATGCGAAAAACGGTGACGGTTACCTTTGCAAGCACAAGGGGAGGGTGGTAATGTTCTGACCCAGAACACGTTGATGATTTGGGAGAAAGAACACACTATGTCCGGGATGATTTCAAAGGCGGAACACAATGCCTAGATTCCAGCTATGATTGGCTAATCAGCTTGATTGCTGCTGAGGAGACTGTTTCCGTTTTCCGGATTCGGACATGCATGGGGGGTGATTTCCCACGTATCCATTGCATGTTCGCATTCCGGACATTACCCGACCTCCCCTTGTGAAGAGGATTCCTCGGAGCCTTTTCGCTCGTGTTTCTCTCTGTGCTCGACTTGACAGATCGCAACTTTCCCTCTTGGGATAGTGAAAGCGAGCAGAAGGCACCGTACTCGCTCGCGATCTCGCGCCCGTTCGTCAGCATTTGCGAGCACCAACGGAAACCCGAACATGAGGCCGGATAACCAACTATCGTGAGCCCACAACCACATAAATATGGACCGTCAAGCCACAAAGGTGTAGCATCACAAGCCACCAAGAATTTCAAAGCACTTTTTACCTGCAAACAAGCATGTCGGCACCAGTCACAATCGCCAAACATCATTCAGAAGTCCAAGCACTTCCCTTCAAGGTCGATGATGCCATTACATTGAGCGCTTTCAGGGCTATTGCGGAAAAAGAGGGCATTATGACCGCCAAAGACCTGTTCATCACGGGAAACTCCGGCATTAGTCTCCCCAAGAACAGAGAGGAACGATTGACTTGGAGTGAAATTCAAGACCTCGAAGTGAGCTTTCCTAGGGTCCGTGTACCACTGCGGGCTTACGACGCTCCTTCCTTGGCACCGCGCCGCGATCCTTAGAATAACTCGGTCCACATCAACGTTGGCGGCAAAGATTTCTCAATGAAAGATGGTCTCACCGACCGGGAAAAGGTGGCTCTAGTAAGTTGTGCTGAGGCCACCATTGATCTCCGTGAGCTCTATCTTACTCTCCTCGGTGTGGACGCTGTCTGTAGCTGCAGAAGTCTCACATCGGCTTTGGGTTCGACACTTCTGGCGAAGAGGGTCCCCGATACACGAACCGACAGGTTGTTGCGAGCCTCCCTATCTCCCGTATCGCTTATACGCTGTATGAGGAAGGAGAGCACGATGTGATTTCTACCTCCTCTTCGCTCCACTCCGCCTTCCTCCAGGCGGGCTGGGTTAGCGCGAGCCTTGCCGCTAAAACTCCTTGGGTTGACGTCGGCCTTCATGGGTCATTCTCTCAATCTTCCGCAACTTCCGACTCCCAGGCGCACATCTACGTCACAGGCAGATACAACTACACCTATGGGACCGTGTCCATGATGGATTATGTCTCTCAACTCAAGCCCCACCCCGAGTTCCAGAAAGCGATTACGAACGCGCTTGCGATTACGAATGAGCTGGACCGAATCCAGGAGATCAAAAAAGTTTTGAGCTGGTATGGCACCATGTTCGTCACATCGGTAGAAGTGGGTGGGATGAAGCATTCGACCATCGAGAAAATCTTGGACGCAAAGGTGAGGATCGTACTCACTCGTACTAGCATAAATGCTGGGTGCTTATTGGTTACAATGGCAGACGACCGAGGCCTCCGTAAAGGCTGAGATGAGCATCACTTTGGGAAAGAAGTTCGGACCCGCCAAAGTTGGAGCCAGTGTTGAAGGTGGGATGGCAACTACGCAGACTCAACAGCAGGAAAGCGAGTTTGATTCGCTAACCTTCCACACGGTGGTAAGTCTTAATTAATACGCCGCTCTCTGAATGATTCTTAAATCTCCTGATTACATAGGGTGGTACAATCGAGTAAGCGTGAAAGGAATATCTTCACCAGATGCGTATCACGGGGCTAACGATATGTGTATCGCTTTCAGAGCCCATAGTATTTCTGAATGGCGAGCCAGCCTGTCCTCGCCCCTCAAGTGGGGCGTCACGAGGGTGTTGGAAGTGCAATCGGTTCTCAGCCTGTTTGACAAGGAAACCCAGGCCAAGATTGCGTTGGCCGCGCTCCACGTGCCGATCTATCAATTCAGGAACTATACAGGAAAGCACTGTCTTAGCACGGATCCTGATCCCTCGAAGATTATCGTCAACTCCGAGGGTGCATGGGCGAACTGCGGAGTCCTCGGAATAGGCCTCACGGTGCCTCTTGACGGCGCCCGCCCCATATGGCACATCTACGACGGACGGCACACATATACGGCCGACCTGGCTGAGAAGAACAGACTTGTTCCAGGAGCGGGATTCCGGGACATGGGTATTTTGTGCTACGCCTATCTCACTCAGAAGTCCGGGACCATACCCTTGAACCGCCTGTGGCAGCCAACCTTCGTTGACACCGCTCATGAGAGTACCAATGAGGGTATCGAAGCTCAGAAGCGATACGGATACAGTGTGGACGGTACAAAGTACTATGTTTATCCGGCGTAGCGTACGCGTATAGTAGCACACACCCTGTCTAGCTTTGAGACGTGAATCGATTTTAAAATATTTGTTATACCGCTCCCCTCTGTGACTCCAGCCTCGTGGACACGAGCCGAACTTGTGTTTCGGGACCCTACGCGGGATACCTGTGTGACCTACGCAAGCACTAACCTGGAAATACCTCAGAAGTCGGTATCACACAAATCTCTTTCAACCAAGAAAAACCTGGTTTGATCTATTTAGGTAGCTAGGTTCGAGGATTGTCGCTCATCCACCCTGAAATGACTCTCGATCTTCAAGGTCACTCGGACAGTCATATCAGACATCAAATCTAGGCTAATTAGAGCTTGAGTCTGCCACGAGATTCTCTCGCGCGTCGCTACTTGCCGCTCATCCCTATTGAAGCGATATGCCGCCACCTAACGTTCCCGCGGTCCATTTACTCGATCCCTGCCACCCCGACGACTCACGAGCCAGGTACCCACCGACCCCAGTGTAACCACCATGACCCTCAGTCTGACATTTTGTGACCAGTAATGGAACTCCAGCTTGTTGTTTGACATGCACCTGTTCTCAAAATGCTTACACATGGAGCATTGGTTCAGCGCTAGGCACTCAAAAAGGCCGCCCGCCGAAAGACATTCTCGAAGACGAGATGAAGTGAGCCGATTATTACCTATTAAAGGTTAGGCTCTTATTCCTTGTTGAATTATAAGGCTCTCAGTTGGCAATTAAGTTTGCAAGCCAGCCCCTGCCGTTGATCAGGCTCCGAGAGGGAAAATGGTACCCAGCGCGTGACCCAGGCAGGTTCAGGGACCATCCCCACAGGTCCCCAGCCTCTTGGGGTTAGGCTTTGCAGCAAGCCCCCCCCCCTCCCTCTGGCCTTGGTCAATTTTTCACCTTCAGCCAACCCCCTTAGGGTTAGGCTTATCAAGCCTGGGCAGGTTCAGTTATGTTAGCCAGGCTAGAGTAAAAGAATACGAGAGCCTTTTACTCTGTATGCTAGGGAGCGGAGGCAAAGGTGGATCGGTTGCAAGTCCTGCAGGACATGATGTACCAGGACCCAAGTGCTCACAGAGCTTGCGTACAATCCACTGTACCAAGGTCTCAGCGTGGGTGCCTCCATGGAGCTTTCCTCTTCCCTGGATCTTACATGCCTCTCTGGCCTTCTAAGCCATTGCCTCAACCTAAAATCGTCTATCAGGGCTGAAGAAAGAGAGATGTCCCGTTTTGCTGCACACATACTGCGTCCCATGAAATTCAATTGACGGCGACCCCCCGAAAAGGCTAGCGGCACGCATTTCACGCGTACACAAGAACCCTCGTTGCATCATGGGCAAATCCAGCGTTTCCCTCCCCCTTCAAGTTCTTCCCCGATCCTTGTCTCTCAAGAACCCGCCTCTTCTTAACACTCAACAGCCCTTTATTTAAACACAGTCAAACCATCAGCATTGATCAAACCTATCTACCATTATGCCATCTTGTCAAGATTGTGGAAAGACTCTTGCTGTACGTCCCGTCACCCGTGTCTCTCACAGTCCGTTCTATAGGCTCGATGCTCACCGTTTATAACGTCTTATATCACAGACCGCCGCTGGTCTCCGCCGACACATCAACTCTCAGTATGTCGCATTTTCCTCGTTTCGTGCTGCATATGTTCGACCCATCTCATCCCAAAGGCACGCACAAAGCGAGTGGCATGCCTGCGAATGCGGGAGGAGCTTTTTAGACCCAGCGGGGCGCTCTCGGTGTCGGGCGGGTCATTCTAAAACCTTTGCTTGTTCGGCGTGGGGATGTGACTATCGGTTCGGCTGCTTCTCTCCGCAGAACACTCACAGCCCATCTAATCGTCGTAACACAGGAGCTGCCGCAAGGACTGTGTCAAACAACACATACGACGTCGACACCGGGGTCCCATAGAGCTCCAAGTACTGACCTTACCGGCCAACTTCGACTATTCCTGGTGGTTATGGAACACGGGGCTTGCTGCTGAGATTGCTCCCGCTCCCTCGGATCCAGTACTGTCCCCTCATGTCACTTTCCAGCCACATGTGGACGTAGCCGTTTCGTCCCTCTCTCCGCCCCCTCCGTCCCATCCACAGACATTGCCCGAGTCTTGGTTTTTCTTATGCGAGCGGCATCTTCCATAAACACGGATTGGCTCCTCTCCACGCTTTCTTTATCTTACATTCTTTTGCTTGCTCGTACGTTTCGTATGATTCATTGCGAGGCACCGCTGATGGGCCTTGGCCAGCGAAGGCGTTGCGATGATTCCATGCCGTCTTTTTTACCTGTAGTAGATCCATAGTTTCGCGTTCCGTCATTATCCTGTACCAAAATAAACAATCTATGGACATTAGTGGCAATACGGACTTGGTGAGCAGAGGGAACAGTCGGTGTCTTGATTGCGTAATCAGAAGGTGTTTGTGCTGTTGTTTCTCGCCCTCTTCCACCGCTATCTACCTGAACCCACACCTTTAACCATCCCCGAGCCCCTTTCCAAGCCTAACAGTCACGTACGCTCCACAAAGAATGGAGTCAGGATCCATAATCACAGAGGTGAGCTCAATTCGCCCTGGGAGTCCGCTTCTGGAACGAAGTCCCCAGTCCATCGTCATTTCGACTGACCTTCCATTTACTCGCAGTACACTTGACGGACGCTAAAATTTTCCTCATCTCCCTACTTTCTGTCCACTGTCCACTTTCTGGAAAGGCTTCGAGCAGCTCGTTCCAACTAGGGCACACATGACACCAGCCCTACCACGAGGAGAACAGAACTTTGGCACATCGTCTCCACCGTCTATGGCCGCTTAAAGCTAATACCCACATGGCCCTCATCTAAATCGACGATTCTTTTGGATCGGAGAGCTTTGGACCAGACGGTCGCCCTCCAAGGCTCGGTATACCCAAGAGACACGCATCTCGAGCCATAACCCCGTTGCCAAAGACCACCGACCTCCTGCCCCCTGTTCAGACCAATACGTCCTACAGCATATCAGTCCCCAGATGCCCGCCTCGTTTACTCCTCCGTAGAAGCTTAATGCAGAGCAAGCGAAGCCCCTCTCTCCGGGAAGCCCAGGCTCCTCGTCAACGCTCCCACCAACGAGCTGTCAAAGACGCCCCGCCGATGCCTCATTAACTCGAACTCCGGGCTCACCTCGTTCAGGGAGCCAACGATCTTGAAGAGCGGAGAAGACGGGCGCTATTGGACCGGAGAACTCTTCACTGATGTATGATGGCCCATATCTTCAGGCCGGAAGAGACCATCCCTCGGGCGATTCTGCGCCAGACGTCGATCGAAAAGACATCAAGAGCGGTACTCCTTCAAGCGCCCTTTCTGCAGCTCGACAGTGCATTGGTATACCTGCCAGGAGACATATCTATCTACTTCCGTAGGGCGTCATACGGATGCGAATTGTGATCTCAACTGTAACTGATGCACTGCGTCGCTTTGGACAGGAGTGAATGACGGGTGCGACACAGTCTGTAGCTATCCTAACACTAACACCGTCGCGCCGCCTCCTTTGCCCAACCAATGAGCCGAACCTGCATCTCTACACCAACCTTCAACTGCATCATCCGTGATCCGACCTAAAGATCTTTCTTTCCCGGGCAAATTACAAAAAGGGCCGCAGACGCGCCGTTAGCGTTGCTCGGGACGGGTATGAAGAGTATCGGGAGGGAGTTTGGCAATGCCAACATAGCTAGATAGATGATATATCAGTAGCATTATTGTAGTCGGACTGGTGCTTAGAAAATGCCAGGACAGGCCGTCCGGTCAGGAATGCTATGACTCGTGTGCCTTCTTGCGTCCTCTCCGTACAGTGATGCCACCATCCGGCACTCGTCAGACCAGTTGGTACAGATGCCTTAGAGCTATCAACGATGACATTACTCGCGGACGTTCCGCCGTGTTGAGATATCTTTGAGACTGGGTCAAATGAGGTGATCGTAATGCCGTAGGGCGTTCCAAAGGAGTACTCCACTCCAGGGAGTGACAGATAAGATTTACCAGTGGGAAACAGCTGTGTGAACTGTTAAATCAAGGGAGACCTAGCCATCGTCGTCGGGGAAAGTGGGACGGGGCCGGGAAGATGCTACCTCAGGGAGCTATCTTGTGATGGGGAACGACGATGCCGGTATAACGAGTGAGAGCTGATAGTAGCCTTGATATAGCCTTTGTGTTTGAGAGAGAAGTACGGCTGATGGAGAGGGCGGTAGTTGGGATTGAAACCCGTCGCGGGCGAAGCTATGGGAAGGAGGGCCGGTTATCGAGCAGGCGATGAGGACAAGATGCCAACCGGTCCATAATGAATGTCAATATGCGTTGTATACAAGTGAATTAAAGTATCCTGATGTACACAGAGCCGGCGGTAATTAGTGTCGTCTGAGGAGGATGAGGGGAGCGAGGCGTACTTTACCCTGGCTATACTCATTCACGACCCATGATCCATCGCCATCGAAGACAAAGCAGATATGTCACTAAGGTCCCATAAATGTCAGGGAAATGGTTCAAGATGGATGGAGGGTTGGCGGGACAAGTGAAGTGTCGGATGGGATGTCGATACGTGAGAGATGGCAACTCTCCCTCGTTGGACAATTCCCCCCCACACGCGCGTCGTGCGCTCGCCGCATTTTCTCAAGTCTCAGCCATATCAGAAGCCGAATATACAATTTGGAACCTTCCATCTTGAGAACGCCGATCCTCTCCCTTGCCATTGGCCACATGGTCTTTAGATTCCGCAGATATGTCTCAGATCTGCGGAAAGTGTCTTCCATTTTATCATGAGGTTAGTGAGAATGAAATCTAGATGCCATAGTACAGTCGATGATGCTGTTATACTGGTGTTACTGTCTCCTAGAGAACGATGGGGGTTTTGACTTCAGAGTGTGAGACTTTGCCGCTTGTCGAATGATCCTAGACGGGCACCGGGCAGATTACACGTACTTGAAGCAGCGTCAAATCAAATACCGCCTAAATGAATGTGCTAGCAAGGGCGGTATCGCATGAGCCACAAAGGTTTTCTCCAGGCCGAAAAAGGAAGTCAGAGTCGACCCGCAATCTATCTCAGGAAGCTCGGCTTCCCACAGTCTTTCGTCGCCAGGTCTCGCAGTCCTTTGATACTTTGCTCCCAGGCCACTCCATGAAGTAGAGAGGCTCTAGATGCAAAAGATTGAAAGAGCAGGCCTTTTTCCATCGTGATCCCAAATCCCTATCAAAGCCCTTCTTCCGAAGCCGCAAGAGATCCACATTATAAGCCGGCTATCAGGATATGTATTTGCACGGGTATACATAGTATCTAGCCGTGAGCCATATTCCACACAAGGCACAAGGATAGTTGGAGGGCTCGTGCTTGCCATCGCTTCAAGTTGGAACAGGACCGTGGGACCCGCGAGTCCTACTGTGACCACCACCACACAATTGTAAAGGCGGAGTCGCCGTAGTGTCACAGTTCGTAAAATTATCTGTCAAACGATCTGCTTCCTCTTTTACTACTCAAACCAATAGTTTTCTGGTCTCCGTTCGGATGTCACTCATGCCCATTTGAGCGGTATGCCACTGGGACCTCTATGTTCCCACGGTTTGTCGTAGCGAGCTTCTCATTCGATCCCTGCCTGTTATTCGGACGAACTCGATAGTACCGTTACGGCCTCTAGGTGGAAAGATAAGACCTGTAGGCACTCATCAAGCATTACGGGCATTTGTTGGCAATGGATTTTTTTCAAGCAAACCCCTGTCCCCGTCGCCGATCAAGCTCCCGCGGTAGAATAGTCCTTTGCTCGTAGTCGCCGCGAGCCAGCCATCAAGGAAAGATCAATTCGGCTTCATTTTTTCTTCTCATTGGAAAGATTAGGGTGTGAAGGATATGAGATCCTCACACCCGGTGTCCCGAGGAGCGGCACATCGGCGGCCAACTTTGCGGACATGATGCGCCAGGACCCCAAGCTCATGGAGCATCCGTACGATGCACAGTTTTAAGGTCTCGGTGCGGGTGCACCCGGGGCAGCTTGCCCCTCCCCTGGATCATAAACGCCCTTCTGGCCTTCGAAGCCATTGCCTCGGCCAGAAATCGTCCACCAGGGCCCAGGAAAGAGAGATGTCCCGTTTCGCTGCATGCATACCGCGTCTGATGAAATTCAATTGACGGCGACTCCCCGAAAAGGCTAGCGGCACGTATTTTACGCGCGTATACAAGAACCCTCGTCGCATCATCGGCAGACCCAGCGCTCCCCCTTCTCCTCCCGGTCCTTGTCTCTCGAAAACGTGCCTCTCCCTGCCCCTTTATTCAAACTCAGTCAAACCATCGGGATTGTCTATCGTTATGCCATCTTGTCAAGACTGTGGAAAGAGTCTTGCCGTACGTCCAGTCGCCCAATACGCTTTATGGAATCGATGCTCACGGTTCATAATGTCTTATTTCATAGACTGCCGCGGGTCTTCGCCGACACATAAACTCTCAGTATGTCGCATTTTCCTTATTTCGTGTAGCGTATGCCCGACTCACGTCTCCCCCGAGGCACGCACAAAGCGAGTGGCATGCCTGCGAATGCGGCAGGAGCTTTTTAGATCCAGCGGGGCGCTCCCGATGTCGGACGGGTCACTCCAAGTCTTTTGCCTGTTCCGCGTGGGGATGTGACTATCGGTGAGGCTCCTGCTTTCCACATAACTGCCACAGCCTGCCTAATCCTTCGTAATGCAGGAGCGGTCGCAAAGACGCTGTCAAGCAGCACATACGACGTCGACATCGGGGTCTCGTAGACCTCCAAGTTCTGACCTTACCTGCCAACTTCGACTATTCGTGGTGGCTATGGAACACGGGACTCGCCGCTGAGATTGCTCCCGCTCCCTCGGATCTCATATTGTCCCCTCCTGCCGTTCTCCAGCCACAAGTGAGCGTGGCCGGCTCGTCCCTCTCTCCGTCCCCTCCGTCCTATCCACAGACATTGCCCGAGTCTTGGGGTTTCTTAAGCTAATAGCATTACCTGTCACACGGATATGCTCCTCTCTGCTATCTGTGTACCGTTCATTATCTGGCTTGCTCGTGTATCTTCTCGTGAGGCCCTCGCGGCGCGCCTTGCTTTGATTCCATGCCATCTTTTGCTTGTAGTCGATCCATAGTTCGGTGTTTCGTCGTTATTCTATAACAAATAAAGGTGTATGGATATTAGTGACAGAACAGGCTTGGCGAAGAGCAGGGGACAGCGGGCGTTTTGATTGCATAATCAGAGGGTGTTTGTGCTGTTGTCTCTCGATTCTGGCCCCATTCCACCACTACCTACCAACACCCATCGCACTTCTAAACGTCCTCGAACCTTTTTCCCAAACTGAAAGATGCATGCACGCTCTCCAGAGACCGATGGCAAGACTTCATTATCACAGAAGTGAGTTCAATTCGCCCCAAGAGTCTGTTTCTGGAACGAGGTGCCCAGTCGATCGTCATTTCGACTGACCTTCCACTTTCTCGCAGTATACCCGCCGGATGCTAAATTGTCCTCATAGTATACTTCCTGCTCACTCTCTGCTCCCCAGAAAGGCCCCGAACAGCGTGTTTCAACTAGGGTCTGAATACAACTGACACTACCACGAGGAGAACGACACTTGGGCGCATCGCCTCCACAGTCAACGGCCGCTCGAACCTTATGTCCACCTGGACCTCACCGAGATCAGCGGCTCTTCTCGATCGGAGAGCTTTGGACTCGCCATTCGCCCTTCAAGGCTCGGTATTCCCCAAACGCATGCACCTCGGACCACCACCCCATTGCCAAAGGCCACCGACGTCCTACTCTCTGTTCATACCCGTACACCCTACAGCACCTCGGCCTTCAGACTGCCTCCGCCCTCACCTCTCCATATGACCATGGCCGCTTAACGCAGAGCAAACGCGGCCACTCTCTCCGGAAGCCCGTGCTCATCGTCAAGGCTCCCACCAACGAGCTCTCAAAGAGGCCTGCTGGTACCTCGTTATCCAGATCCCAGCCACTCCGTTCAGACTGTCAGTGAACCCAGCAGGAGAGGAGAGACGAAGGATGCTATTACGCTGGAGAACTTGCCGTCGATGCATGATGGCCCATGCGCTCAAGCTGGGAACTACTAACGCTCGTCAATTCTACACCCGACGTCGAGGAAAAACGACATCAAGAGCGCCACCCCTTCCAGCGCTGCTCTGCAGCTCGACAAGTGCATTGCTGCGTTTGCAAGGAGACATATATATCTACTTCGGTAAGGCACAATGCGGAGGCAATTTTGAATCTCAATTTTAACTGATGCACTGCGTCGATTTGGACAGGAGTCAATGACGGGCGCAAAGCAGTCTGGGGATAGTCTAACACCAACACCATCACGCCGCCAAACCAACGAGCCGAACCCGCATCTCTACGCCAATTCCCAACTGCATCATCCGCGGTCCGACCTAGATACCTTTCATTCTCAGTCCGTAATGCTATCGCTTGGCGTATCCCCTTGCGCGCTCTCTGTAATGCGCGATACAGTCGCCCGCCGTTCGTTGAGCCGCTTGATAGATTTATATACCGGGTGTGATTGGCGGGATTGCTCGCGGGCGTCGTGCTGTGCCATGAGTCTTTCGGGTTCGGGCTGGATGAGGCGATATGCGAGAGAGGATCTTCGTTGGGGGCGATTGAGAGCACCCAGAAGGGTGATCGCGTTGTAGGGGAGCATTGTATACTTCCAGAGAGTAGGCGTGTGATGAGAATGACCTTGCCTATGGGAGGTGATCTAGCAGGCAAAGGTTAGTGGTTAGGCGGCAACGTCTTGATCCATGACCACCCGACGTCTAGGAAAGCGCCTGCAATCGAAAAGTCCCCTGTCTGTGAAATAGACCCGGGATACTGGTGCAACGCGACTGCGAGAACTTGAAGGCCGGCGGGAGGACCGCGCATCGTCGGCGAGGGAAGCAGGATGGGAGCTGAAGAGGTTGAGTACTAGCTTGCGAGGGGAACGACAGCGCCTAGACGACGGGTGAAGATCAAAAGTAGCCATGGTATGCGACGCGCATATAAGAGAGGTGTCCGGCCAATTATAGGGTGACGGTTGAAATTGAAACTGGTCGCGGGCGATGAAATACGAAGAGGGGATGATATCGGGTAAACGATCGGGGCGGGCTGGCAGATAAATCGCGATGCGCGTAGATACGAGTAATATGAGACTGTGATTTACTTTCTTCCCTGCCTAGAATCACTGGGATTCAGTGTCTGAAAGCGATGAGGGGCGTGAGGCGTACCGTATCCGAGGTATCCTAGCGTGCAACCAACGACCCATCGCCATCGAATACCAGGCAAACATGTTGCTAAAATTTCATCAAAAGGAGGGAAACGGTTGAATATGGATGGCCAGCTGGCGATATACGTGGAGTGGACGATGAGATATCGATACGTGAGCGGTGGCAACTCCCCCGTTGGACAATTCCCTGGTCTCGCGCGGCGTGCGCCGGCCGCATTTTCTCAAGTCTCGGCAATATCAGAGCCGAAGGAAAGAGTTTGGAACCTTCCATGCCAATAACGCAGATCGTCTCTTTCTGCCAGCTACTACCCCGGTCATTAGATAGAACAGATATGCTTTGGATCAGCAGAGAGTGCCGACCATTTCGTCACAAAGCTAGTGAGAACGAAGGATTAATGGCACCGTGGTATCAGCGAGGTTCCTGTTTAAGCGTTGGTGTCTCCTGGAGAACAATGCCTCTTTAACTCAGGGCGCGAGACCTTACGGCTTATCGAATTATCCCATACAGGCACCATTTCTCAGTTGCATGCATCTGAATTGGCTGCATACTGAATTACTGCCTAAATGATGCAGCCAGCAAGTACGGTATTGCGTGGAGAGGAGAGATTTTCTTCAGGCCAAAAAAGGAAGTCCGAGTCTATCCGTTATCTCCGGAGGTTCGGCTTCTCGAGATCGTCCGTCGCAGGACTTCACTTACCTAAGTTACTATAGATACTCTCTTCCCGCGCCACGACGAGAAAGTCGCGACGCAAAGATAGGGAAACGGCCACTTTCCTGGAATGCTAACAACTTGCTATTAAAACATCTCCTCAGAAGCTTGAAAGGGATACATATCCGTAAAAGTGCCGTCTGAATATCTCTGATATGTATTTCCGTGGGTGTGCGTATAACTTTGTCTAGCCATGAGTCAAATATATATCAGGGGGTGGAGGTGGGTGATTGCTGCTATTTGTTGTAACATAACCGTGGGACGTGAATTCTGCGGGCTATCCCGCCGGCTTAAGCAGTAGCCCATGTTACGCGTTCTTCAAATGATTCGTCAAGCAACGTTCCTTTGCTCGTTATGCAGCTCTATGGTTGTACAGTCTCTGTTGACTTTCATTTGATCCCCTTCGAATAGTGGTTGCCAACAGAAACCCACCAGTTTCCTCTCCGAGTCACTAGCAACCTCGCGTCGGATTTCTTGGCGCTCGCTTGCATGACCACAAACTCCAAATATCACACAGAATAGCAAGATTCTGTGGCTCAAGCTTGCAAGGTATAAATACGGACTTGCAGCCGTCGTGAATACCTCTGTCCGCTAGACTTGGAAAGAACTTCACTTTTCGAGCGACGCTGGACCGCAATCGTGTTCTCTTCATTGACCATTACCAGTAAGAATAATAATAATAGGACGCTCAAGTCTCAAGCCGTCGCCGCCAAGCTCGAACTGCCACATTGAGCGTTCCCCGCGTAGCCATTCGGGAGATTTCATGTCCGCCCGCGAACTTTTCGAGACTAGCCACTCTGGAAGCAGTCTCACCAGACCAGAGAAGAACTATTGAGATGGACCGATATTCAAGATCTTCGGACGGAACCCCCAAAAGCGTGCCGCTCGTGCAGATTAAATCACCCCCACCGTTGCTTGGGAATGCGACTTCAGAACGATTCGGTTGACTTTAACGCCGACTGCAAGGGCCCTTGCCGAAACGGCTTCACTGACTCCGGGAATCATTTCTCATAAGTGATATTAATCCGTCGCCGTTCTGGGCAAATATAGCGTCGTAATAATGTCCGGGTCGGCTCATCTGCAGCCTGAAAAATCGCATCGGGTTTAAGTTCGAAGGTGCCGGGAGAAATGGGCGAGAGCGATTTCCTGCTACAACGGTATACAGCATGAATTTACACACAGCCTGACCGAGAGGGAGAGATTTGTTGGAGAAAGGGTTTCGCGGACCAGGGCGTTCCGTGCTGCGTTGAACTGGCTGAGAAGCCGGAGACCGTTCTTCTAAACCGCACATCAAACCAAATTCGATGTTGACAAGCTTCCGGACAACGACTACGCGACTACGAAGGAGGACCTCGATTGTTCGAAGGCACACGGATACGGTGTTGGCGGTTATTACCGCTACTACCTCTATTCTATGTTCCGTATTGGAGTTGCATCCGATTCCCGATAGACCACCTTACCCTCGAGTTTTGAAGCAGGTGACCCGAGCCTAGATGTATGTTGGGCCAACCCCCTTCCTTAACGAGTATTTCCGAGTTTGACTTGAGTCGACGTCTCGACCTCCGACGCACCAGGCAGAGGGACTTGAGCGACCTTTTTGGCGCGACACCGCAATCTTCTGTGAAACAGGCTTTTGGTGCCTTCCCTGGACAAAGCCGTTCCGCTTTTATCGCGTCTATGGCGGGCTCCGACACGTGTTTGCGAACGACCTAGCTGCGAGGGGACTACCGTACTAGCCTCGTGGGCTTCTTAGGCTTCGCTTGCTACGCTCGTCCGACTCAAACCCAAAGATTATTCGTTCGAACCGCACATGGATAGACCCGTCCTTCCATGCCAAGGCATATATATCCGACTAAGGAGGAGGACCTCAAGGCTCAGAAGCAATCCGGTACCGGGTACAGTCTCGATGATCGCGCCCCCTTTTGAATCTGCCTCTACTGAGACGCGACAAGCTATCATTTCTTACAGGTTTAATATTTGGAAGCTCCAATCGAACAGACGACCCCTCCACGAGTGCAGTATTTTGCCCCCCATGACTCGAACACAAGTTCCGAAATGGGGTGACGACGATGATTAACCCCAAAGCCGCAAGGATAAGCTCCGAGAAGACCCCCAGCATGACATGATAAGATACGTAAGATCGCCGTCCATGTGATGTGCTCCAAACTTTGTCCGCAAAGTGCCTCAGGGGATGACATCATCTACTCCTCCGAGTCTTTAGGTGATATGTCCAAAAAAGACCTCGCCGGACTTTATATGCCTGATGTAGTCCGCGAGTTTCTACTCCCCATCAATCTCAGACGACCTCTCATCTTCATCAACACACTCTCATATCAACACACTCAACTTGAATCAACCATGTCTTGCGGATGCTCAGACAACTGCCAGTACGTAGTCTGACCGACGTCTCATCCCTGTCGTTCACGAGTCTAATTTTATGCTTCGCATCCCAGGCAATGCAATCCTGGCTCGACCTGCACTTGCCCTGCAAACTCCTGCACTTGCAAGGACTGCAGCCACTCCAAGCACACTGACAAAGTAGGGCGTTAGATATCCTTTCTTCTCTACATTGCGCCTGACGTCGGTTGCCCGTTTAGTGTTCGTGCGGCGGCTCTGGTGAAGGATGCACCTGCACCGCCGAAGACAAGCACTGCAGTTGTGCTTAGGCAGATAGTTATCTTGCCACCTCGTACCACTTTCATGTAATGAATATAATCCCGTCTGTCAGCGAAGTTGCTCTAGATTGGATGCGTCTTGAAATGAGATGAACTAAGACTGCTTCTAAGTCGAGTAGGGCAACACTAAGATAGAAACGCCTTCCCTCCTCGCCTCCAATTTTCTTCCACCTGCAGGGTCCACCGTTCCCGGAACGTAAAGCAATAAATCTGTACCATCCTCATCCCTCGCATCCAATCGTTCGTCCACAACCTGCACACTCTCGAACTTGATGGTCTCCTCCCCAGTGGCCGCGCCCCCTTCTTCTCCCGTAGCGGCCCTCCGATCCAACAACTTGAATCCAGGCAATTTACCCACTCCACAAACCATCGGAACGACGTTGAACTTGACTTCCACACTCGAGTTAGGTAACAGCGTAGGCAGTCGACATTGTTTGGGACCGGCGATGATGAATCCACCGCCCTCCACTGCTGGAGTTGATTCCGTCGAAAGGATGATATCCCCAGAGCGTGTTGACTGTCGATTTTGAATCGTGAGTTTGACGGGGAAGGGACGGTGAAGGGTTGCTGAGGGTGGCACGCTGACGATGCCGATGACCGTGTCAGCCGGTGGACGGAGTGCAGGGAAGGACAAGCGGGAAGTCGACCAAGGGCCATCGGTGCTTCCCGTCCTATTAAGATATCACAGGCCTAGTGAGACATCACCCCACGACTCATTAGTGCTCCCTGACGCACCTCCTCCACGTGATGACTAGCTCGCCAGGGCATGGAATTCCCCGCTCATCGATACTCTGGCCTACGTCATCCTCCGTGTCGATGTGGAATCGGTGAATAACGGCATATTTGTCATTAAGTTCGAGGGCTGTGTAGTGTACGAGTATTAGAGTACGGCGAACAGTGACCGTTGTCAGGGAACCAACTGACCTAACGGGAAGTCCGAGTCCTCCGCGGCCGCGAGGTCATTCAAAGACGAGCTCACAAGCCTGGCTTGCCCATCAGTCTGTTACCCGAGAGGGATACCCGTGCCGTCAGACTATCAATTCCTGAATCGACACTGCTTCCGTCGTTGGACCTACCTTCATCTCGACCCACTCAATCTCACCAACCTCCAACCCACACCTTCCATCCTTTCCAATCCCGAGCTCAGTAACGACCATAGCTTCGTACTTCACATCGAATTCTCCCCTCTGAAATTGACTCAAGTCTAGTATCTCCTTAAACGACGAGCGCCCGCGGCTGCCACCACTCGCTGTCGTCCGGTGATACGTCGCTTGAGAGGCGCATTCAAAAGGTCGTGCAACGGGGATGGCGATGGTTCGTAAGAGTTCGCAGCTATCCGAAGGTGGTTCTGCAGTGGTGGGAGACTCTGGTACTGGTGGAGGGGTAGACGACTCATCCTCTGACGCGTGCAGGCGAGTCCGGATCGAAACATCCAGCACACGATTACCAGGGAACCCCGAGCTGGAGATGTACAGCGTCTTCGAAGCGATACCTCCTGGCGGGATAGTACCAAATTGAACCCCTTTGATGAGTCCAGTAGACTCTTGCTCTTCGAAGGATATCTTGTTCACTGTGATCGAAGCTCCGTCAGCGCCTCTAAGACTTTTGCGAGACCAAAGTGAAGGCTCACCGCTTTCGTCCTCCGATGGGTGCAATAGGACGTCGACAACAGTATCAAGTTCCCTTTCATCGATATTAGATATCTTGATCAAAAGAGGATACTGCTCGTCCAAGTATGCAGGTGCACTGTGCTGGAATTCGACATGTAAGGCATGTGGTTTTGGTCTGACGCTAGAGGGTCATCGACGAAACTCGATCAACATCCCCGTCGGCGGTGTAGTTTAACAAAACGCCTTACGTGCAGACCGAGGTTGCGGTCCGGTGAACCGGGATGAATTTGAAAGGCTCGGCGGACGAAACCAGCCATTGGTTTGGCTTTCCAGGCTTGTCTACAAGGATACCGATAGCGGTGTCCGTGTCGAATTCATGGGGGATCTCAATGTTCCAACTTCCTTGCGTGACAACGAACGTTATAGATTTGACCTAATAAACGCACGTTCAACGAATGCACAAACACACCCCGGTCGCCCAGAATGGGGTTAATGCGCATTTGAACACGAACCTTCAAAGCCACGGCGGAACTAGAAACAAATGTTCCACAGAAGACCTTCGTTGCTCCCACCGGCCACCGTAAATCCGCCTTGACACGTTCCTCAGCATCCTTCTCGGACTGCATGGTTATCTGGCCGACGACGACTCGTTGGACACTAGTAGGTTCCGTTTCCCCCTCGACATGTTCGATGATCACCGGCGGAGACTTCTCTCCTTCAAATTGGATTCGGATGGTAGTAATAGGGAGACCAGAAACTGATATATCGCCTGGCGCCACGGCGGTGATTTGGAAAGGCGCTGGCTCCCCGATTGAGACTTCAGCACGCCAAAATACGACGGTTGTATCAACTGAACGGAGAAATGAGGTTAGACGCAAAATACTTCAAAGCAGGAGGATAAGTATAAAATTTAAGATGCTCACATAAGGGGCGACCCTCTGGTAATTCGAGGACTAACGGTTCGTCCTTCGACGATGGAGATGAATTCTACGATCAAATAAAGCATAAGCAGCGGAATTCTTGCGCTCAGACATGCATTAGACCTTGAGGATAGCATCCAAATCTCCTTGATAAGTCAAGCGTTCTTCGCTGTTAATTGCGACCCCTACGTCAGGGGATGTCAGTCCTAAACTTCAGCAGAAGCGATGACGTTGCTCACCAGGCGCAAGAAGCTCGAATAAAAGTCTGACTGTGAGTTCAACATCGCTTAAGTGCCTTGCGCAGTCGTACCACATCAGAAGAATAGAGTGGAGCATTGTCCCCCACTGCTCCCGACGGTACGTCTTAGCGATGCGTTCGAAGAAGCTATGGGTTTCTCCGTTCTGGTCAGATTCGTGTGGAGATGACAAATCAGAGAATAGCCCACCGAATGGCCGATTCATAGTTGCCTGCGGAGTGATAAGTCTCTGCGATGCGGTAGGCGATATAAAAGGTCTGCCGGCTCTGACCGCTTCGGAAGCGCTTAAAAAGCTCATAGGCTTTTGTGAAAAGCTGAATTCCGAAAAGGTGGGAACACGCGCTGTGAATAGAACTCTTAATGGACCTAACAAAAACAACCTACCTCTATAATGACGGTATGATGTTCGACCTTCTTCTCGTTGACATACCCTGGAGATTGGGACAGAGATCCTGGTTGACGCTCCTGCAAGACTAGTCAGCATCAGAGCGACGAGAAGGAAGTGAGCATAATGACCTCTTGCCGGACAGCTTCAATGAACCGCTCATATCTCTGTAGTGTGCAGGTAGCCGACAGATAGTAAAAGTATCCAGGATGTTGCAACGCATGCAATGGATTTATTCCCAGTGCCCTTGGGTCGTTCTGCTGATTAGGCGCGGGCGAGCCGGTGCCGGTCGGTCGAGTCCCTGGTAAACCTGGAGGAATCGTCGGAGTAGGCAGCTTGTATCCAGCTCGAACCGCAAGTTCCAAAAGCTCGGCCAGTATGCGATACTGTCGCGCCTGCCAGCTCCAGAACTCGAATGTCTCCTCGCCGATTCCCCACCCTCGAGAGAGCTCAGAGAATTTCTGGATATGGCGGTTGAAAGTCGCTAAAGCGAGATGAGGTTCGTTGTGGTACAAGAAGAGCTTGGTTAGCTGTTCAACGGGTTTGATCAGCTCAGCTCGGTTCCTAGGTGTTCTGGGCCCACCTTGATTGCTACACAATCTGCTAGCACCTTGGCCTCGGCCCATCGCTTGGTCCGTGGAGGCAAGATCGCAGTGGAGCCGAACATCTCCACGAGTGACGTCCAACAGTCTTCATAGTGTCTGATCGACAGAACTGGTTGGTTCAAGAGATAGCAACGTCATATGAAACTGTGTTGACTAACTTCCTTGCCACCTCTTCTTCCATTCGGAACTCCGCAAAGATGGCTAACTTGTAGTCATACCGAACTTGCCACCCTATACTTCGTAGCGGTCTAGGCACGGGGCTGGGGTTGGGAACGGCTGGCATTCCGGAGATGGAAGCGGAGTTCGCATGCGAGTGGCGATTTCGTTTCTTACGCACTCGCTTGGAGTGCGCCGCATAGTACTCCATGGCAGGCTCACGCAAGGCTGACTGCAATGACTTGACGAAGTCGTTGAGTTCAGACTGGGAAACAGGAGATAGGACGAACAAGGCAGCTCGAGAATCGAGGCCGCCTTGCCGTCGGATGAATGACAGGCGTGAATCGAGAGAAGGGTCATCTATTTGGAACGTCATGGTCAGACTAAAATAACCTAAACCAAAAGATAAGAGCAAACCTAGCATCTGACGACTCGCAAGAAGTACAACGGTTAATTTGATTCCTCGTTCGCCTGTGGCTTTTTTGCGATTGCTAATCTCAGTGGCCAGTTCAGCGTCTCGCCTGCGTTCTTCTTCCTTGAGCGAGTCATCCCGACCTTCGAGCGGACTGGCTGCTCCAGGAAGCTCAGAGAGACGTAGAAAAAGAACAAAGACCGAAGGAACAAGTTCAACGTGTTTTCGTATCCATATGGGGGTGATGAGGCCGTCCGGATATACCGGGGATGTGGGCGTCATTGGCGATAGCGGAGAATGGGGCGTTGTAGAGATGGCTGCATTAACTACCTCGCCGCGAGGAGCTGGTGGATACACTTTACGGGGAGGGAACCGAACTGCCTGGTCGAGGGTGCCTGCATGGTAAGTGGCGTTGGCTGGCGGAACGAATCGAAGAAACGCGCAGCCTCACCTTGTCCACAAGGATGACTTGGAACGCCCTTGCCCTAAGTGGATCCCAAACGGCACCTTTCTTGCGATAGGTAAGGACCGTGCGCAACCTCGATATTAGATCCCCGAAAGGGTCTGAGGGGTTCGCGTCGCCCGACGTGTTGGCGGCCACCTCAACTGGAGCCGAAGGCTGGGAAATACTGCCCGATGATGATCGGCCTATGGCTTCTGAAGGCGAGGTCGACACCGTTGGCGAGCCCGGTGCTGGGGTCGAGGATGAACCCTCGGTCAAGCCCGCGACGAACATTAACGGAACATGCTGGGCCAAAAGCTCATTTGGATAAGAGTTCATCTAATCTTTTGAAGATATGGTGAATCGCCTTCAAGTCGAGATATAAGACGTTGAGCACCTCGCGATGGTCGTAATTACAATAGGGAAGGGCAACCGCGTGGGAAGTGTCGATGTTTGTTTCCGTTCGCGCATCTTAGGTCATCGATCGCAGCATCGCGTAGGCAGTAGTCGATAAGTCGGCGACCAACAAATACAGGACGGACTGTGTATAATACAACCAATATTCATCGATGCTTGTCCTCATCTCGGGTTTACAACTTCGACTTGACGATCTCGCGCACTGCAGCGCCTCTCATAGCTTCGTCTGCACAGATGATCGAACCCGAGTCGGCCAATCAGCCTTGCCCTCAATTCATGAAAGGACAGACACAGCTTACAGTTTCCTCGATACAATCTATCTTCGGGCACTGTCGTAACATGAAGGCTCAGGCTGCTGGTGTCGACCAGAGAAGGGACTACCTCGCTGATATTGCGGGCACCGATGAGCCTCATGTTCATTTCAAATTCATCCTACAAGGGGTAGAGTATTAGATTTTGAGTGAAGAGTGACAAATTTCGAGTTATTCCACTTACGTTAAGAATATTGACAGCCTTCTCGACACCTTCCTGGCCATAAGCCGAGAATGCATAAATGAAAGCTCGACCCACGCCCACGGCTGTAGCCCCTAGCGCAACTGCCTTCAATACGTCGGTTGCCCTGCGTACTCCGCCATCCACAAAAATAGAAAATTTGGGGTTCGGGAACAATCCGCGCTTTCGGAGCTCATCCACCACCTCAGGAAGAATTTCAATGCCCGAGCGAGTGGTATCGAGCTGTCGACCTCCGTGATTTGACAGCACAATTCCATCACAGCCTGCCTCTGCAGCAAGTACAGCATCCTGTGAAGAGCAATGTGAGATTACGAGATTGAATTTCATCAAGCTAGGACTTGCCTCCCAGCACTGTACTCCTTTCAGGATAATGGGCACTATGCGGACGAAGGCTCGTTCAGTCGAAGAGACTCCCTAAATGCGAATTTCGTTGGGACGTACTTTTAGTGATACTCCTGAACCAGGGAATGTCATTCCAGGAGAGACCTGGGTCGATGAAAGAGCTGATGGCCCTCGCCGCACCCTGGTTGCGGTCGACCTTGTCGTCTGACTTGGCCTGGACCGCAGCCCCGACATCTTCGAACTTCATTCTCATGTCCTGTTGCGAGACAAAAGAGTCAGGACTAATCGAGCTTTATTAGTTGGTTGCTCTGAGGATGAATCATACCTTTTCACGCCGGCCAAGTTGTGGTGCATCGACAGTAATAAACAGTGCCTTTACGCCACGTTTCTCCGCATGCTGGACGATTTTCTTTGTCTTCGCTCTGTCTTTGTTTACATATCTATTGGGAGCACGATCGGTACAATACAAGGAGGAATACGTTTGGGACTTACAGCTGCATGAAGAAGACTTGATCCTGAACTCCAGCGTCTATGATCTCGTCAAACGAGCAAGATGCAAGGGTTGGTATCTAGCGGGTCATGGGACATCAGCACGCCTGAGCAGGGAACGATCGTCAGGGTAGAACCCTCGGCACACCATTTGGATTACCCCGTGTTTCCCGGCCGCTCGAGTCAGATTCAGCTCTCCGTCAGGATGTCCTAATTTCCCGAGGGCAGTCGCCGTAATGTACACCGGCATTGACGACTTATGACCTAGAATCATCGTCGACCTGGTTCCAAGACGTCAACATCGACTCATAGCGAAGACCAAGGTGACCCCCCTTACCAGTCGACACGGGTTACATCGCGGAGAATACGGGGTCGGAACCAGATCCTAGGAAGTAGACGAATCGGTATGAGGTACGGGATGGGGTCCTCCTGTTCGGCCCTAGCAGTGGGCTAGAACATACCGTTGGAACGCCGCACGGTTGTCACGATGGGTTATCTCGTCATCTGCAGCAGAAGAGTAATAAGCCCAAGCCTTGTCCGGAAGAGTAGCTTTGGCAACGGCCTATGTCACGAAAGGGGGTGAGATGAAGGGCGGACACCAGGCCTAATCCGCGTCGGGCGGCAGATTGGGATAATAAAGCTTCGGGGGATACACACTTCGAAGTCGTGCAGATTCAGACATTCATCTAATGGCGGCTTGAATCGAGATCGCTCTTCTCTTTGCTTTTGTTCAGCGGTAAGTTCTTTCGGAGCCTCCTTGACGGTACTGGGGTCGACGGGTCCGAGGCTGGATTCACAGAGAAGTAGTGAAGAAAACGTAATACGGCAATAGTTCATATGAAACCCACTGCTTCTCTGGAGGAAGATTGCTTGTGATAGCGTCTGGCGGATGTATCTGTAGTATAACCTAAGAGAGAGTTCACCTAAGAATTAAGGCTGTTCGACGTACGGGGTCGTACTCTTCACTGCAGCGGAAATTGCCGTAAGCAAAACAATCACCGCTATCTCATTTGAGGGCGGCTTACGTCGCGTCCTTTCCCCCATACTTCAGGATGATTTTGCTTCCCCCTATTGAAAATCATAAGCTTGAGCAACGGTCTGGGGCCATATGAGACATTCCAGACCTGGATGGTCGTCCAGAAACTCAGTGACATCGTAGGCATGCCCGTGGACGATAATCCAACAACTTTCTCGGGTATTATGCTTGGCCACCTCCGCCGCGGATATCACTGGCTTTTGCTGTGTCATTTTCTTGAAGTTGATCGAGAAGGGAGCTCTGCTTGGCTATTGGGGGAGGGACAGCTTTTGAGGGCGAGCACCTGTTGGGGGAGGCGGAGCGCCGTTTCTGGCCGAACCAAACAACACACAACCCCCGCCTGACCTCGCCTCCACCACGCCTCCACCAGCGGGCAGCCGACGGCTCCCGCCTGCCTGCCTGCCTCCTGCTGCTGTTTCAAGGTATCTAGGCAGCAAAACATATGTGTTTAAGCTCGACGCACCCCCTGAAGATTGTTCTACTGCGGAAATTTCTGATTACTTTGTTTCTCATGTTGGCTCATGTTTCTCGAGGTCAAGCCGGCGAGCAACAAGCCAATACACCAAGCCGCAGTTCCGTCTTTCCATATTCGCAGGTGGCTCGCTTATATCTTATATCACAGCCTGACTCAAATCCATGGCGATCGAAGGACTCCTTTGTGATTTACTACGTCAGCATCCAAACCTCGCGGATCAATCGTGTTTCTGAACCACCGGTGTGAAGCCCCTCCGAGTACTCCCCACCACAGATAACAACTTACACAAGAGTCATAAGCTTATTGTGTATTTCCACAGCCACATCGATTGGCGGTCAACAATTTGGCCTAGCCATCCCAGGGTATCCTCCGTTCGGTGAATCAATCCTTTGGCTGTTTCCTATTACCACTGCCTCGTTCAAGCGCCCAGATCGAGGTTCCCGGCTAGTGCGTCGCCATCTCCGACCGCATGGCATTAACACGCCACTCTCCAAAGTTCGAGCGACCCTGAAGCGCTGTCTACCCGGCCAGATGGCGAGCTTTCTCACTCCCGTTACCACTGTAACGCCCCACACATTGAGCCCCCGTATTAAACGGAGACTAATGAGGGCCCAACTCTCCCCCGACTCCCCCCCGTTTCCTAGCACCCCCCGTACATATTCGCTCTATTGTGAGAGACCCTCAGCCCTCCAGTCACGATTCGTGAATGAACCTCTTAAGACGCTTTTTCACCCCGTTTCAGTCCTGCTTTCGACACGTCCCCCCAGAACCTCAATTCAGTATGACTCGAGCGCAACAGATGCGTTACACCACTGGCCAGGCCGCCAGCATTGCTTCCACCCTCAAGCACAAGCCGTCTTCAAGTTCTCGTGCCGACACCCCATCCACCCTCGTGGCTCAACTGTCTTCCCACGACTTGAGCGGGGGTTACGCCAAAGACGAAAAGATCCTTCTCAACGTCAGTGGTCGTCAGTCACCTCAGTCCGGTATGTAATGTTCTGGTCGCTATGCCTTGTGTTGAAAGTGAGGCCTGACACGGGGTCGGCGTTCCGTTTCCTCAGTAGGTGGCTTGAAGCGACCAACGGCTGTGCGCCCCGAAACAACTCGCAAGATTTTACCCATGGAGAGCAGATCGCCCCCCAAGGTGCAACTAACCAGCCAGAACTCGGTACGTGGTGTGTTCATCGGCTCGCATGATGCATGGCTAGCGCACCTTTTGCTTACCCGGTTTGGGAATTCCAAATTTAGATGGCTTCTTCCATTGAGAAGGATTCCCCTGTACCACGGTCACGTCGGCTTCATGGCCCGGTTAGGTACGTTCCACACCAAGTGGGAGCACCCAAAGCACCAGCAGTTCTCCCAGCAAACGCGTTGAACCTGGACATTCCGGCTGCAAGACAGTCCAAGCCTCTCCCGGCCATCGATCCCAGCAAGCTGTCTCCGCCTCACGCAGCAGTCTTTACGGATGCTCTCTTCGAGTCACCAGATTCCATGGGTACCCCAGAATTGCCAGTGTACAGCAGTGACGAAGAGTGGTCCAAGCGTCGTCCTCGCACTCGTTTCCCTGGTTCCCGAACCCGAACCCCATCATTTGGTAGCCGGAGACAGGGAGTAGTTGGTCAACTTAACCCAGACTCTTCCTCCTCGGAGTCTGAAACTGAATCGATCGCAAAAAGCCAAGGCTCGGTATCCAGCGGCCATACCGCTTCGACAGACAACAGGACGTCGCGGTACGCTCGCCTTTTGGTTGCAATTGGGATCTAGCGAGTTACACGTTGAGGTGGTGTGGCTCGACGGCGTGGTTTCTGGGGTTTTCTGCTTTCATCATTTTTCTTGGACTCTTTTTTTTTTTTCATTGGTTACCTTTTTTTTTCACCCATGCCCCAGCCCACCCAGTGGTCGCACAAGAGGCCGAACATCCTCTTTTCGTCCCCTGCTCTTTTACAACTTCGTTCTATCCACATTCTTACGATTTCCCACATTTTGTTTATTCCCCCCATCAACTCTAACTTATTCTATGCGGCATCTTTGTCATTCCGTTTACGTTACTCCAATTTGAAATAGTGTACACTTTTGGCAAGTAATAACTCCTGTGTGACGAATCCTTTCTTTCCTTCGAATTAATCACGCATTTGCAGCAATGGAACCAAATGACGACTGCTCAACGGAGTAGAGGTAAACTGGTGGGTGTGGAGAGAAAGAGAAGAAAAAAGAATTTCCGATTTGGCGAACTAAACCCCATCGGCAAACGGGGCCTCATGGTGAACCTTGTACTGAACAACCAGAGAGGCAAACTAAAAGGCCTCCACCCTAATCTCTGTCCTATGGCCTGCGATCTCAGTTCTCTCTCGGACCCGAGATACGTTGGCGCAGTGTAATCGGAGAGGCTAGAGACGACGTCACCAAGAGAGAATAGCAAGCAGGTTGGATACTGGAGTTCTGCAAAAATAAGGTCTCGCCAGACCGCACGATTGGGTTCGGAGGACAGGTCCACGTGTTGAGGAGCCTAATGGTGAAATGAACTCATTCAACGTTCGACGCTTCGCCGGCGTCGGCGTAGCGAAAGCAAACTCAGTCTCACCCATGGCGTTCTCCGAGTCCAAAGGAGAGCCATGGTGATGTCTGACGTTCAAGGTTTTGGGCGCTGTTCGGTGTGCCGCCAAATTGATTTAATACTCTGATCTTGATCGAAAGAAGGAGTCAACCGAAATAGAAAGGTTTCATCGTATCGGTGAGGACTTCCAGGTGCAAACTTGACATAAATGAATCTTGGTTCACTGATCCAACCACTGGACAGGACCTGGCGCGGTGG
>KN823187.1:41894-60201 GCA_000827465.1 Tulasnella calospora MUT 4182
GTGGAGACTGTCATCAATCCAGAAGACTCACGATATGCCAATTAGACACCCAGCGAGTACCCTAGCGCTGCGGACTCAGAAGAACAGCCTGATCGGCGGCAGCCCTCCATAGACGCTCTTAGAGAAGGCGAGGGTGCTATGCGCAAAGGGTCTGCTGGCACAATCTCTTCGGCCAGAAAGGACTCTTCAGGCAGCAATGGCACTTATATGGTTCCGGCAGCTGGACCACCTGATCGCCGGAGACCGTCTGAAGAAGTCAAGTTCAGCGCTCCACCAATTCGACGGCCTTCCGAAGACACTGTTCGAACCCCATATGCCCGCGCTGGTTCAAGAGATGATAATCTCCTTCGCAAATCTCTTAGGGACTCGTATGCACCCTCGGTCGCCCCATCGACTGCAACTTCTGGCGTCGTCATCCCAAACAAATCAACGATCGCTGAGGAGGAGATCAAGGTGCCTTATGGTACGGACGGTGACGATAGCCAAGACTACGACGGTAGCGACGCCTCCCCAGTCCGACCGACTCCCAACCGCTCAGGATCTCAAGGATACGGATCTCTGGGAACCTCTCTGCTCAACGGTCCCCTGTCACCGACTACCGACGACGGCCGTGAGTTCTACGACAGGATGAGTCTCGGCACTGCGAGCATGCTCAGTAACGGTGCTGGCACCCTAAAAGGGAGAGAAGAACGGGAAGCCGCCGAGCAAATGCGGAGCGAGTACGAGTTTAAGATTGCAACCATGCAAAACCGGATTGCGACCCTTGAGTCTCAGGTGGGTGGAGTTCACGGATGATTTGGTACTATTCCTCTAATTGGGTCGTGCCCTCGTGCAGGCTGGAGGCGGTGGAAGTTCAAGGGAGGTTCAAGACCTTAAAGCCGTGCGTATTATAGGCAGTCGTACTGCTGGCGAACACTGACCGTGGCACCTGATTAGCGGCTCGACGATCAAGCAAACCGCATCCGAGCATTGGAAAGGGATCTTGAGGAGGCACAAGCTGACCGAGATAGTGTAAAGCGACAGCGCGAATCCTTCGTTCGACGTCAGGATGGGAAAGACGCGACTATCCGAGACCTTCAGCTTCGGATCGACGATTTGCAGTCCAAGGGGGTTGGCACGCTAGACGTGAGCCGCAACAGTATTTATCTATACGCTGTTAGAAGCTCAGCTATCCCTATTCTAGCCCGGGGCAACCGACGATCTGCGCGCTGAAGTGCAAAACTTGGTCGACGAATTGAGGGAGCTTTCACACCGGAACGACGAACTCATGGCAGAGAAGGCTGCCGACCTCCGGAACATCCATGACCTCACGGATCAACTCAAGGACACTAAGAGGAAGTATGAGCGTGCTAAAACGGAACTTAGAAACTTTAAATGTCGGTCGTCCTTGTTTGAAGTACGCTCCATATCTAACCTAGCTTCTCCGAACCATAGCTACTTCAGGGACGTTCAATGTTCAGACACCGCGCATGGAGGATTCGATGCCATACGCGGATAACGGCGGCATACTGGACATCCACGTCACTTCGTTCCAGGCCGCTATCGACACCCTGCTGTCTGTTGCGAGGTCAGTCAGTGCTTTCAAACCTGCAGAGCCCTTTATTGAATGCTGCTTGATAGATCCAACGAGCATTCGAACGTTATCTCCCCAATGCGTCATGTGGTTTACTCGGCCAGTAGCATTGCTGAGGATCTCAGAGCGTTCGAACAACGGTCCCCAGCGGAGCGGCAAGGCACTGATGACGAGTCCGTGAAACTCGGACGAGAGCGCATTGAAGCCACCCTGTCGAACTTGGTTGCAGCAATTAAGAACCACGCAACTAGCCACGGCCTTTCACCAGTTTCGCTTATCGATGCGGCAGCCAGTCATGTCTCTTCTGCAGTCATCGGGTCAATTAACCTCGTCTCGCTTCGAAAATCAACTCCAGCCGAACGCGAGATGGAAAGACAGCGAGAGCAGGCTGCTGAATCATCTGGTCACGGACTAGGCCTCCTTTCCGCCGGCTCTTCGCCACAGAGCAAGACGGATCGCATTCGTATTTTGCGGGGTGCTGACAAGCATGGGCGAAACCCCAGTGATGCCAGCCAATGGTCATCCATAGGTGGAAGCCGGCTGGGTGGAACCATTTCCGATCGATCGAGCAACCCTAGTCCTCAACCACCACATACCCCAAATGGCGGTATTAATGGCGGCAGCTCAGAAGAGGGTGTCGATGAGGCCTGGGAGGAACTGAAGGTTCGTTAAAGGCGGCCTTGCCTGGCCAGAATTCATAAGCTGAAACTCTGTTCCATAGCCATATCTCGACGTTCAATCGGAATCTATCGTCCTCCCCATTCGGAATCTCTTGTCTGCTATCCGCGCCGGCGCTGGTGCCTCTGAGTTGGATGAAAACCTTACCCAGATAATAACAATCGTTTCAAGCATCGTGGCCGCCTGCAAAGATGGTCTACCGGCGGCTTCTGCAAAACAAGGAAAGGAGATCCTGAACAACCTCAGCGATAATTGCAACAAACTCAGCGAGCTGCAGTCCCAAGGAGAGATCACAAAACAGACGAGGCAAGCCATGGCTTCGTCGAGCTTTGCGGTTGCTAAAGCACTCAAGGAGCTGAGGGCCTTATAAATTCTCATGATACCCTTTGCGAAATGGTCGGATGATATCTCACGGGTCAATGTATTTATTACTCAACAACCCAATGCTTAATGTATTCAGTCATCGCAGACAGCTTTTATGACCAGTCTCCTTTACAGCTGAAGAAATCCGTTACACCATAGCATCGATGTTCCTGGATACACCCCGTAGCACGATCCAGATCAGACTCGTGTTCAGAAGCACGAAACCTCAACCCCTGATCAAGTATATTGCTCGTGTGTACTTCCGATTGCCGACATTGCCCAAGGGAGTACCACTTAGGTGCCCTTTTGTGGCCCGCTCCTGATGACGGAGTTTCGGCGCTTTGGGAGTCCCGCAGGCAATAAGTATTACCTGGGGTGACCTGCAGCCACAAATGCACATAATAAACTTTCAGTTCCTGTTCTTAGTCCGAATCCCTTCGTTCTGAATACAAAGGTAATCCACAAATGTTCAATCTGCGCAACCAAACGCGCTATTTGAGAGGACCAAAAGCAGGCCCTGAACTAACATAGCTGCCATCCTCAAGAGCGGGATCAGAATACATTCGAAAGACCAAGGAAATTCGGAGTAGAAGAGACCCGCTGGTAAACAATTAGATCTAAATACTCCAGGAATATCACTTTCGTGGGAGTGGGGAGCTCCGTGGTTTGACTGGGAGGGTGGAAGCACGGATCGGTCAGCATACAGCATTGAACACTTCCAAAGACTCAACTATGTCCAGTGACAGGAACACGACGATGGACTCCTCCAAAAGAGCGACGCGCGAACTTCGGAGGAGGTCCAGGAGGAAGTCCGCTGCGTTCAGAAAGCTATCTAGTGAGTAGTTTGCTCGGGTAGTCGCAGAAAGACCGGAAAGCCGCACCGTTTAAAGCGCTCGCCGTTAGTCAACGCGTCAAGCTCTTCCTGAGGAATATGATCGGTTGTGGGCCCGTGAGGATGGTTCCGCTCTTTTATTCCGTGGGCGAGACGCTCTGCGTTGGCGGTATGGTCCACAATGACGGCCAGCGCCTTAAATGGAGCCACAATGAACATCAGGGCTGCAAAATATAATAAGATACTAAAAGAGAGGTGGCGCATTTGAGGAACAAACAGGTTGACGGAGTGGGTAGGGGTCGCAATGGGCCTGGACCAGCAGACGAGGAAAGGGGGGGGGGGAATTCGGGGCTGTGCGGACTGTACTCGAACAGAGGTCGGAGAGCTTTTACCTTGCCCTAGGATATCAAGGAAAGCAATACGTCGAGAAAAGGGTTCCGCGGGATATGCCTTGAGACAGCGAAGCTGAGTGTTCGTTCCAAAGCTTGACCTACGTCAGATTTGGCAACAAAATAACCTTTGGTGATATCAGTCCGCAGCGTCCCAAAGAACAAGCGTGCCGAACAATATGGAAAGTTTATAAGCTGTGCGAAAAATATGCTAAGAAATCGGTTGCGGTCTCGGCAGCCTTGGGACCGGCAACTGTGGTCGGCGTGGTCGTCCGTCGCCCGTGTGTGGACTCCAACCGATTTTACTGCTGATGACCCCCAAATGCCCTTAAATCTAAACCGCTAATTGATGAGATGTACTGTGGGATTGATCGTTCGTTCACAGTCCCTTCAAATCGGATAGAGGCAGCCTTACTGTGTGGGTCCTCCAGCAAGACCGCGAAAGGAGACCCAGGACCGAGCACTCTTCATGTCGAGGGGTCTATAGTCACGATAGCATGTCACATCTACATATTAAAAGCAAATAACGTACTGAGAACTTTCGGCTCTATCTCTCACTCCCAGGTTTCTCGTCGTCGTCGTTCTTCGAACGGCTGGTGACAGTCCGTGCTTTGTCAAGCATTCGACCCCATAGCTTTAACCCTTCCGCAGACGTCATTCTGTTCCAGATGATGCCCCATGCTTCGAACTGCTTGCCAGAAGCGTACGAAGTATGGAGACGATCGGACGTCTTGTTCAAGAGTCGCACCGTCGGCCCGTACGCTCGATCAAAGTGATGAGCGACAGATTGATAGATACGATGGTGGATGAGACCTATCGGCACATAGAAGTGATACCTGCGAAATTGTTAGCTATCACTCGTTATTAGGGCCATGCACCCCACTCATGCTCACCCTCCAAGGTTGTCGTAGAATTCGTAGCCTAAAACAGTCTCCCGGAAGTCTTGTACGTATGGAGTTGGACCAGGATCACTGATTTCGATGCCTCTGAACCCTCCGTCTGGGTAGCTTCGTACTCTGAGCGTAACGGGTTGCTGTGTCGCCGTTCGTATTGGGGTATCAGCATGTGAATGATATTCGATCATCCGGGCCTTCAATAGAGGAATTTCCTTTGGCTGTTCCCTCTGGGTGCTTTGTGAGGAATCCTGCTGCTGTTCCGAGTCTGTGGGAGTTCTGCGGGCCGGGACTCTCTGGCTTTGGGTAGCTGGCAAATCCCCGATGACGAGAGTGGGAGGTGGTGGTGGGAGGACGGTAGGAAATCGGAGTGGCGGATTTGAAGGTTCGGGAACGATCTTCCGCCAGCATAAGGTTGAATGTATCTCGTGCTTCATCAGCTCCGTTCGAGTTGACCACTGCCTCCAAATGAAGCATGATCGGAAAGGGACATCAACGCCTTGAGGTACCGTAACCTGCATGACCGGTGGAACGGCAGATTGAACGCTAAGTTTTGGTGGGTTCCGTGGGGCATTCTTCGGTGGTACCGAGCTATTATGAGCTGGGGCAGACGTCGGGGTAGAAGGGGATGGGTCGGCAGAATTAGATGAAGAGGTCGCCATTCTACGGTAGTTATTAGCATAGAGTCAGCATACGTTATGCTTGAGACTAAAGAGTATTACCTTGGGGATTCTTCAAAAGCTCGGCTTGGTGGTATGAGGTGGTGTGTTCCAAACGACTTCGGCCCGAAGCGGAGGAGTTGCTGACTAAGCACTCCATCCTGGAAAGCAGAGACAAATAATGCCCATGAAAAAATTCTCAACGACCGCTGATCGCAGAATCGTCGTCGCAGCTCACATACAGGACAGACAAGGATTAATCTCCTTGCTCGTCTCATCTGTTCTCGGTGCTGTGGGGAAAGTCCCCGGAGACGCGGCAGGTCAAGCCACCCACCCACCCTCGTTTGAGGGTTCCAAACTGCGATCCGAATGGAAAGCGGCTGCCTCTAAGCTTGGCGGGAGGATCGCAGTGGGACCGGTGTTGGCTCAGATTGGGAATCACTGTGCACGCAACGTCGTCACAGGCCCACTCTGCCTGCTACTGTCAGTTGTTATCCCTTCTGTCTGCTCACCCGGACCGATCTCTATTCCAAATCGCCGATCCGAAGCCGTAGGCGAAGATATGAGCTAGCGGTGGAGTGTCTGGCGAGGAGTCGGTTTGGTAGGACGGAAGTACGAGGCGCTGGCGACCTTCATTGCTCATGGTTACAGACATACGATTACACCTCTTCTGAGGTGAACCGGAATGGGGCTACTCGTGGTCAGCGGCATTGTTTCCTTTCCATATAATTTTTCGCTTCCCGTAGGCTTCGTGCCTACTTATTATATTTGACCCAGAACCCAAGCGTCTTCGATCATATTGGTGAGTTTCTCTTGCCCTTTGCATCACTTCATGATGGCTTCTATATTTGTTGAATTTCTTCAGGGTGCCGCATGCGCCAGACTTTGATACTCTGACTCCCTTTCTTTCATTCGGCTCGCGTGGAAGTGCACCAGTGCTAACAAAGTTTCCCTCTGCGACAGGTTCTCGGATGAGGTTGGAAGTTTTCTAAATGAAAGTGGATAGATCTTCGCATGTATGCTACAGTACACAGCGGATTACTATTGGATACATGTCATGACGCCGAGCGTCGCAGACGACCCGAAAAGATACAATGGGAAGACGGAGAGTGGGGATGAGATACGTGCATGAGGCATAAATCATAACGTCATAAAGCGGAGACAAGGTAGCATACATTACTTCAAGTTCATAAAAGTGGGGAACGACTTGGAATAAGGATATTGAAACTTAACACATGGCCGGCAACATCTCCATCGTCCCTGAGCACACATCGTCAGTCACAGCAAAATCGCCGAGGAAGTCCCCAGCTTACCTAAACGGAGTTCATTGACCCTTTCTTGAGCCTGCTTTCGACCTTGCAGCCGAGCCTGAGAGGCAGTCCGCACATTTGGCCAGTCCATCCCCCACGGAACGTATGCCGGACGCTAGGCCCCGTATCATACTGGCTACGCCTCGCCGCACCGGGCCTGGTCTACTTGGCCCTTTTACGTTAGGTACCGGTGGGGTGACCTCTTCCCTGACCAACTCCACGACCAGTGCAGACGCTTCGTCTCGACCGGCTCCAGACGGTAGGAGGTCGTTCTCTTTCAACCGTCTTCTCTTTAAGGAGATTCGTCCTCGAGTAGAAGCGCTTGATGAACCTCTCATGTCGTAATAGAGCTTGATTTTCGCCTTGGTCACGACCGTTGGAGCAACGGACTGCTGTTGTTGGACAGCGAACGAACCTGTTGTCGGAGAACGGAGAGACGGTGGGACGCCATTTTGTTCGGTAAACTTTTTCTGGAGCCGAGGGGAGGTGCGTGATGGGCCCGGCGTCGTGGTGTGGGAGCACTCGCGGGAAAGGATATGGGTCATGAGGTCTCGAACACGATAAGAGTTGGGGTTCTCAAGGAAAAGGACCCCCATGGACTTGTCGCCTGACATTCCGATCATGCGGCTTGAATCCCGCACGGAGATCGGCTCGTTTCGCGGTGCTACGATGGCGAGGATGGTTATTACATGGCAGAAGTAATTGAGAGTCTTGGGACTCACAGATAAGTCGGTAGTACACTGATAATGGGGAAGCGAACCAATTGAATCTACGAGGGTCCCGCGACACGAGCGAAACTTGCGACTTACCTCTCTTCAAATTGTCATTACTGGGACGCCGTTCCTTAGCCGGAGGTACTTGGACAGACGGAATCTCGACCACTCTTATAACTTGTGGCTCAGGGAATGCAGGTGGCGGCGGCGGAATGGTGAGCGTTGGTGGCATTCGCGCTTCCGCGACTTCTATAGATCTGGCAGCCGCAGGAGCGGTAGCGGCCCGTTTCGGCGCCGTCTTTGGAATCGAGGCCGCGCTGGACGAGGATGAAGATGCTACTTCGTTGATTTGTGGCGGAGGAGATACAACACCCTGAATACTCTGCTGCGTTGCCATCTTGTTCCTCCACCAGTCCACATAGTTCTCGTATCTCCATTGATAGATCTCCACATTCCCCGAGGCCGGCGGCAGTGACGACGGTGTAGCAACTGATGATAAGGCTTCCGGGTCGGGTGCTAGGTCGACAACAGATTCATCTTCGGAGACTTGCCCTGTCCAAGGGATATGTTCCGGTGGTTGACAACCTAATGATACTCCTTGACGCCAGGTAGAGATATCTCGAGGTGCTGTTGGTTCGGTTCTTGAGTTAGTAGGTAAGGTTGAAGCCGAGCCTGGACTTTGCTGACCACTGGACTTCCGGTGGGGAAGTCCTCGGGGCGGGGTGGCTGGCTCGGTAGGTATCGAACGTGGCTGGATGGATGAGGGGAAATCTGCCAGAACGACCCCAGCTTGTTGATTGAATGCCTGCTTCCTCCATCTGTCGGTGTCGTGAGGCGGTGTTTCGTCGGATGGACTGTCATAGTCTCCTTGATACCCGTCGAGGTGGCGGGCATGACCGGTGAGCACGTAATGGTTAAGTGCATGTCGCTGGTGATGATCCAATGGAGCGGCGGCCAACATCGCGTGTGGTGGCTTGAAAAGTAATTGAGAGATAAAGAGCGAAGGCCGTTAGTTCGTGCGCGATGAGGGAGGTGCGCTGTTCCGTTGATATGATACGATGGTGAGGAGCAAGAGGGAGAATGAAACCTGCGGACGGACGAGAAGGCAAGACGTTAAGTAAAACGACGTGCCTTGGAGCCCCCAGGTCTTATGCCAGAGAACTATTCTAAACGGGAAATTAACCAACCCTTACCTCAAGGAGAGAGGGAGTAGAAAGAGAGCTTTGCAACGAGGATCAATCGAGGCTCGAAAAAGCGCAGGTTGACTGAGCCATACAGGGAAGCCTCGTGGTAACCTCGCGGCTGCGTCTTCTTCTCAAGTGACGTCGGATGCATGGCACCGTACCACAGTACCGTCGCGTTAGGAAACTCTACACGAGTCCTCGAGGCGTCCAGGAGGCTTGCGGCTATGCAGATCCATCGAAAGGTCAATTCATCAATCGCGAAGGCACTCGGACGGCTCCATAAGAGGGACCCCTTGGCTTCTCATCGCGCAAAGTTGGATATCTCGAGTTCCACAGAACCCCATCGCCCGACTTCGCGCCTTCATCGGGTTATCCACCGCCACCGATATGAAGATAAAGCCGGCAGACCCATCCCGGGGTAAGAGACCGTGATCGAACGAAGAGCGTCAACGGTTTCGTTGGCTTTTTCGTTATCGGAGCCCCAGCAAGCTTTTTTGTTGTTGTTGTCAGGCCATCTACCCTGTACCGCGAGCAGGGACGAGTCGGACGTGAGGCCTTTGAGTTTGGAGAATACGGTGACTGAGTTCAGTTGTCGTTTCCAAGAGAGAAGGAGATGGGGGTGTGTCGGAGAACTCGCAGGTTTCCACACGGAGATCTTGCATAACTCCGAATTTCCTTGTAGACTGCCCACCACTCGCCTTCTCTGCTACCCCTTCAAACACATCTGCAGGGGGCTCCTGTATCAGACCTAAAAACTCTCTCCACACTTTCTTCTTATCTTCCGTATCCAACCCACCATCGACAATGTCCCTCGCTGCACGCCTCGATCCCCCAGGTGCAAAACGCAACGATGGTCGTCCCAATAGACATTCGCCCTACGTCAGTTAGCCTCACTCCCTTTACGCAAGGACAGCCAAGGTCGCTTACATCTGGATCGGGGTTTCCCCATCCTTTCCTTCCCTTTCCTCGCATATCATAACTTTCCTTTCGATTGCAAAGACCCGACCAAATCGAGACTTACCACCGGCGGATGGCAATTGGGTTCATGACAAGTTCGCCGAGGTCAACGACATTCCAGCGGCAGGAGGAGCGTTAGCAAGTAGGATTAGCGGAGGCATTGCGACTGGGTCAGATGGGGCGGGGGCGAAGCTGTTCGCCAGAGCAATTGGGGACCGGCCTAGTGGTGTTGGCCCAATACGGCGCGCGGCGAGTGGCGGCTCGCTCTCCATCAAAGGCGCTTCAGCTCCCCAAAGCACCGTTTTGGAGATCAAGGAACTAGTTGCAGGAACAACAGCCGATGATGTCAAGGTTCGTTCGATGCGTTGCTTTTCGTCGGGAGGTCAGCCCCCTGATTTATGTGCATCCACAGGCGATCTTCTCTCAGTGTGGGACGATTAGAGACGCTTGGACGCTCCCCAGCAGCAACGCAGAGACGACTGTTATACGGGTCAAGTTCACCGAGCGCGACGGCATGCTCAAGGCCATCAAGCAGTTCGACGGCCAAGTAGCCGACGGTCGGGCGCTGAGTGTTAAAGAAGTCGGAGCGACCCGACAGAAAGATCTCATAGACGAAGGTATGGAAGAGGATAATGAAGCATCTGGATCTAAAGGGTAGGCCTTCTCTATCTAGGCCGAGGTTCCAAGTGGCTGGGCTGACATGATTTCCTTTCTCAGGAGAATGTATTCGGACGGCATTCCTGGCAAGACCGTTTCGGAGCCACCAAAGATCGAAAAACTTGAAAAGATCGACCTAGTCAACGATAAATGGACTCGTGGTGGTCGAGGAGGCGGTCGCGGCCGAGGTGGAAGGAGTCGCGGAGGACGCGGACGCGGAGGTAATAGCATGCAATTGGATTGATCTTCTTAAGGGTACTCGCTTCTCCAGTTCCTGTATTCCGCTTTTGCGCGTAGATTTAATTCTCTAGATCCGCGGTATCTGCACGCTTGGGACGATCGTCCGCGCGTAAATGGCCGACTGTTGCCAATTTCGTGGCAAGGCTGGCTCCACGCCTTTCATGACGCGTGACCTGGTGGTCTGGGTCCCACCTCGAAGCTGCAGCGCGGAAGCTAGCTCCAAACGCGAAGCGAGGTATATGAGGAGTGGCGGTGGTAGCGAGGAAACAAACAAGTTCTCGCTATGACTACTCCCGTTCCCTTCCTGGACGTCTGCATCGGCGATGAAGGCTCGCATAATGACCAACTTGCATCCTACAAACTTGCATGTGAGCTAGTAACAAAGAACGCTAAAATATACGGCCTTCCGGAGAGGCCTGAACTCCTCTCAGACGAGCAGCGGGAGATCCTGCTGGAGATTCATGTACGCGCCGTAGAAACTAGGCAAATCTAATTTCCAAGGCTGACTCCTAATACTCAAAGCCTTCTCCGCTTCAATTCACGCCTCCGGCACCTCTACTTGTTGGCCGCCTGGAATTCACGTTGGATCCAGCAGCAGGACTCTCCAAGACCCGAGACAACTTTCTTTCGCTCTGCAAAGGAGACAAAGGAATGTGCAAGAATGCGCCGAACAAGGCTCTGCACTACAAGAACGCGCCCATTCACCGGGTTGTGAAGGACTTTGTGGCACAAGGCGGTGATATAACACGAGGAGATGGAAGCGGGGGCGAGGTTAGTCCCTGTGAAATACGGCATGGGTGCTGGCAAGCCAACAATCCATTGCCGAAACTCATACTTGCAGTCGATATATGGAGGCAAGTTTGCAGACGCAAAAGAAGGCTTGAAGAACAAGTTCACACTCGGTTCGCTTGGAATGGCAAATTCTGGGAAGAACTCCAACTCGAGCCAGTTCTTCATCACATTGACAGACAACGAGGCAACGCTAGCTAAACTTAACGGAAAATTTGTGTGCTTTGGTCAAGTGAGGAACCTTGACGGGGGCGGCGTGGACGTGCTGAGAAGAATGAGTGAAGTAGGTGGGAAGGACGAAAAGCCTACGCAGTCAGTTTGGATTAGCGAGTGTGGTGTACTGTGATATCTTTGAATCTGAAACTAGAAATTTTCTGAATCGCTTCTATTCCTAAGAGGTTGATCTAGTCTATCCATCCCTTGCACCAGGTGCGCTGAGTCAGCTGATACGCATCGACGCTTTATTTCCCCTTCCATCCTCTGCGAACCCCCTTATCTACCGCACCCGACGCACTCACCATGGGTAAGTTCCCAAAGACTCTCACAAGGGCGATAATTAAATCCATCTCTTGCCATTCCAAGCATCCGAAGAACAGATCTCCTTCAACGAGCCGCACAAACCTCATCCTAACTCCATCGAGGCATTCACTATCGTCTCGTCGGATATCGTGAAGGCCATCACTCGATCTCGTAAGGATTGGGACGGCCATGAACCGAGGATGTGGTCGCGAGCGTCGGGTATCTCCGACGACCAACTTATCGACGATATCGACTTGGAAAGGGATCTCGTCCTCGTCCGAAGCGGAGAGACAACGTACGGGGTGATCCTTTTGGGCAAGATCAAAGTCGGGACGAACGACAACGAGGACGGTTTCATCCATGTGAGGTAAGTAACGGCCACAAAGTCAAGTAATTTCGTAGCTCTCAACGACTTTACGATCCGGGGCGTGGTCTTTAGGATCCATCACCCGGCAGGAACGGTAAGCGCAAACACCCACCTCAGATGACGCCGATAGCTTGATGGCTGTTGACAAACAGGGCGCAAAGAACTGGACTTTCCACTCGATTTGGACTGATGAAGGCAATCGAGGCGTCGACGGCAAAGCCTCGACATACAACGCGATCCAATGGCTGGACACCCCACTCGAGTTTTTTAATGAGTGAAACACAAAGCGAGGATAGGGGCACAGTTTGACAGAGAAGGAAGAACTGCGTACACGGATTGATATTAAGAAAATAGTGAATGGAATTAGAGTGTCTACCTGTACGACTCGAGGTCCGAGCGCTAGGACAACGAGGTCCTGTCATGAGAATTACTTCTTCCTCCTCGCTTTTGCCTTGGGCTTCACCATCTCGTCTTCCTCTTCTTCTTCGTCATCATCGTCTTCCTCCACATCGGCTGCACGTTTCTTACCTCGCGCCTTTGAACTGATAGGCGGAGGGTGTGGGTTTACCGCTTCTTCTTCTGACTCTGTGTCGGCTTTCGCCTCGGTTCTCCGTGCCGTCGGTTTCACGCCAGTTTTCGCCCTTTCCTTACCCTTAGTTATTTCACTCTGTTTCTTGGCCAGAGTCGCTGTTTCCTTGGCAATCTCGATTTTGGATTTGGGCACCTTGGGCTTGGAAATCGCAACGGTTTGCTTCGCATTGCTGTTGCTGGTGGCTTTGAAAAGGGCCGCCTTCCGGGCTGCCTCAGCTTTTTGGGATGCTGAGGGTTCCTCATCCTCATCCGAGGCAAATGGATTCGACGGACCCTCATCGTCCTCGTCGTCTTTGCGAGGTTTCGCCTTCACCTTGAGTTTTGGAGGAGAGGGACCCTCGTCGTTTGTTGCGGCCTTGTTCTTGGGTATGTCTCCACCGTCCTCATCATTTTCGGCCTTGGGTTCAGGTGCTTTCCCTCTGCTGGCAGAGGATGAGGCAGCCTTAGCAACATCATGTGCATCGCGTAGAGCCTGGAGCCATCGATATATCGTCAGGACTTTGTTTTGTTGTGCACCAAGAGATGAAACGCGCCTTGATCTCCGTTTCCGATATAAGCTCCTTTGGTTGCCAAGTCTAAACACACGCATCCAAGAATTGGTAATTTTACTCGAAACGCTTGATAGAGTTAGACTGTGCATACCGTGCTCCTTATACCACTTTTGTGTTTACTGTCGAGTCCGATGTGAGTGTACAAGTCCGGCTTCGCCCCACTTGGGAGAATGCCATGCTCTCGAATGAGTATTTTAAGAACCTGATGATACGTGAATCAATACCTGTCCAGAATCACCATTAGTTGAAGAGACTTACATCCCTCGCGGCGGTCTCGTCAAAGATGTCCGGCAGGTATAGACAGAGAACATGAGAATCGGCCCCTTCGCCTCTTTTGGCGGTGGACACTTTGGCTAGCCGGGCCGGGGAAGTCGACAAAGGTCCAGATGCAACAGATCGAGCTATCTTTGCCCATAGTCTGTGCGGATTTCACCATTTTAGCCGACGATATGTTGAAACAAGAGCCCCACAGCCAAGAAAAGATCGCTCACCCATCTATGTTGTCGGTGTTGCCATAAGACAGCCTATAGAGATAATAGTTGTAAGCGAATTAAAGAATCGCGCCGAATTCCTTCTTTTCGAACCATTTGCCATTTGTGAAATGATGTTTTTGAGCGGTGGTACGAAGCGCGCCCCTTGCCTCCGCTTGAACCTTAAAATATATGGGCTAGTCAGTCGAGAATATGAATCCAGTCTAAGCAGCGAAGGATACCTCGTCGCGAACTTCCTTTTTGCTCTTGGTTCCGGTCTTCTTATTGCCACGGACTGGGATTGAAGCATCGTGCTGCATGGGCGGTATGCGGCTGTCAGAAGAGAAACCTTGGCTCGTGAAAAGGGTCAAGTAGCTCACCTGAATCGCCTCAACTTGTTCAGCAGCTTCAGTGACTACATCAACCTCGCGTTGTTGAGTAAAAGTGAAGCTATTAGAGTGACCGACGGAAGCGACACACGTTTCATTACCCCTTCCAGAATTGCCGCGCTCGCGTCTTCTTCTTTATACGGAGTCGTATATCCAGGCCCGCATATCCAAATCCAGGGCTTGGAGCCATCGTCAGTAATAACCGAGGGTTTGAACTTGTTTCGGGCAGGATTGTGACTGAAACTGAGTATTTGCCGATTCGTTTTATGAGTCATAAATCTGCACCCACTTTTGCAATAAACTCGTCAGCGGAGAGTTCTGGTTTGGCATCTGCGGACCAGCTGTATTTGTAGCCTTGGGGTGCCTCCGCTTCTTCCTTCATGGTTGCGGTTGTTGAGGTCATCGGTGGTTTGCGAAGCTTCGGGCCCACGTGACACGCGGCCACTGCCGACCAGACTGAAAAGCTAAGGTCCTCAGAACCCGGTACCCGTTCGCAACCTCCAGATAATCATGATGGCAAGCCCGAGAAGAGCGAGCCTCCTGTGATGGAAACCCATCGGGAATTACCCTTACAAGGGATGGAAGTGGTTTGTGAGCAAGAGGTCTTTGTCTATGCACTCCGTGATCGAGATGGAGACACAGGCCTCCTTCGGCTAGGTGTAAATCTCTTTGTAACAGGCGCTCCACCGACAAAATGGCAAAATAGTTTAGAGCAAATCCCCCTAGCTCAAGCAAATTTGTCACAGACCTGCCTCTACGTATAAGTCCTTGATTTGCTTTCATTCTTCAGGAAAGCTACTCGCCCTTTTCACCAATGTCGCATACTTTGCAACTCCCTCAACCCCAGTCTTCGCCCAGCAAAAGCTGGTACCGTCCCTCCCCTAACTTTCTTCATGTTATCTCTCGCCGGGTTTCACCTCAGAAGATCCCAACAGCTGCCGCCAAGGTTTTCTCAAGGAGTTCAGCACCGTCTTTCGCCCATACCGCAAGTTCGTCCGGTTTCACCAATTTGGAAGACTCCACAGACTCGGATTATGAGGACGAAGACCTGACCACAAACCCGTTTGCTGTCATCCGAAGTCGACTAGTGACGCCAGAACCTTCGGACGTCGCGTTTAGAAGTCGCACCGGTTATTGGTATTCCACGGGTAGTCCAGATCCCTTCAAACAATCACAAGTCCATTCTCCTCTCACCGCGCCGAAGTATAAATGCCAATACTACTGCATAGAGGCTCAAGAGCGACAAACCTCGGAAGGGATCAAACTGAGCGTTCGCGACGTGGACTCCTTCGGTATTTTCATATCGAGGGACGACAGAGACGTCATAAGCACAGGCGTAAATACCCGTAGGTCCCTTAGCTGGAGGGTCGCTCAGAGGCAAACTACATCCACCCGAGGGGATGGCTCGACCTCGGCCTCACCGAGACAAACATCTGTTGAGCCCTTCACCGCAAATGACGCCGAGTCCCTCAACACCTCAAGCCACCCTGTTAATCGCCAAGGAAAGCCTCTGTTGCTCCCAGCCTTTGGCTCACCTCGACTTGAGGACGGGTTTCAAGTAGGCCACATTAGGAATCGTTCATCGCTAGAAGGAGCACGAGGGGTTGGTGCCGCTCTGACTAAAGGAGACCAGGGCAGCAAAGGGTTGTGGAGAAAGATCGGTTTCTCGTGGAAGTTGGGCTGAGGTTTCGACGTCGAATGTAATCGGTCTGTGGCTTTTACCATGCTTGTATTTATATAGAAGTCGGCGAATTCGATAGAAATCCGTTGTTTCGAGTGTCAGTCTCGAAAACTGGCCACGCGCTCTCATGAGGAGATCCACAGAGATAAAATAAATGGTTTTATAAAAACGGAAAGCCAAGCGAAGGGGGTAGCTAATGGAAGGAGGTTGCGGACAACAGTAATCGGCGGAAACGCACGCCCTCTTCGCCACTCTCGGCTATGGGAGACAGTTCTCTATATTCTAGGAGGAATTCAGCAGCATCCACCACAGCAGTTGCTATTGGAATACGGTCGACATGGGCATGAGCTCCCAGAACAGCTTGCGGGATAGTGACTGCTTACCCCTTGTTGGTGACGCAGTAGCGTGCAACCAGAGTTTCAGCTTGATGTGGAGACATTTTACGGCCAATGAGTGTCAGGCCGTCATCGGTCCTGATCTCCACCGAAAGAAATTGATCGTCTTAGCATGACCGGGCCAAGGGGCAAGGGTCAACGTTCGACGTGGCCCACATACGTTCAGAATAAACGGCGTGATCGTCCAAGGCACGTTTCAAGACAGGGCCGTTCTGTGCAAAGCAATCGTTCGGAAAGTGTTTCTTTTCTTATTCTAGAAGGTCGATCACTTACCTGAGAGGGAGCGACTAAGGCAGCAACGCAACCGAGGGAGGCAAGAGCAAAAGCAACGAGGAACCTCATGTCTGGAAGATGAGAGCGTAAACAGAGGAAGTCGTTTGATTGTAGTTGATGTGATTATGCTTCCTGTTCTGCCAAGAATTGACCCATTTTTATAGATCCCTTGGGGTTGCTCGGCACTCGAGACCGACGGCTTCCCACATGGGGTGGAGCTTGGTGCAGACCGCGCTAGGTCGTGGAGCGTTAAGTCTCTTAACATGTGAATCCATAGAGATAAATTAGGTTGCCTATGGCGTCCTGTAGACAGTGGGATCGTTATTCACCGTGAACATAGCTAATTATTGTCAGAGCACAGCCACTCACCACAAGCCGGCCCTTGTGCAGAATGGTCAATCGGCGAATGGACTCGATAGCCATGCAGTTGCAGAGAAACAGGGACAGTGCGGGGGGTCGGCGCATGATCCTGGAAAGGTCAATGGTTCGGATACCATACATGTGGGTCTCGACAGCGTGGAGCATTGCAAGTCTCCAGGTCAATCGATGAAAACCTACTCTTGATCACACGTTTCGGCATTTTAAATCAGGGTCCGGGGGGAGAGCTGGGCACGAGGTTCTCGTTGTAATCTGCGAAGGGCCGTTGGGTTGACAAACCATATGGGCTTGCCCGTTCTTTATCTTCCTTGGGCTTCTTCCTTGCCTGGCCTGCTCACATAGTCTAACATCCCAACTACACCCGATACTGCGGGCGTAGGATTAGAAGCAACAACCGTGCCGTTCGGGGGTATGTTACGGAATTCTCAGTTCTTGCGCAAGGTCTCGATTTAGAGCCAGAAAAGATACGATAGACGTCCGAGGACCTATAAACAGGAGACTAAAATGCCAGAGGGAAAATCTGCAACATACATTAGCTGAGACCTCCCTCTGAAATTGCGGATCAGACACATACCATAATAGCGGGAATGAACATAAAGAACAGCCGGATACATAGGACGTCGTAGAGCATACAGGAACAAGAAATCTTCTGTGAACCAGTGTTTACTGGCCACCGACCTCGTTAGGCTCGAATAAATGTTCTAGAAGGCAAGTTAGAAGATGTTGCAAGTACAAAACAGGTCGGTGACGCACGTCCGAGGAGCTTGTTCATCTTAAACATATTTATCTTATCCGCGTGGAAGACGGCCTTCATCGGTGGATCGCAGATGATCTCGCGTTTATCATCTGGGTTTTGTAGGTCATGGCCCTTGATATGTTCCCAAAGTTTCTTGACTGCCTGAGGCCGCGAAAGCAAGGTATGGCCGGTGAGGGTGGCGAGTGGTTCACTGCAGGCGGTAAACATGTGAGTACTCACGTATCCAGAGAAACGGATATGGCATAATTGGCCAACGGACAAGCAAGAGCCAGCGTACCTCAAAATATATTCCTTGCCAAGACCGCCCCGGGCCTTCTTAGGCTTTCCATTATCAGGGTCGTCTTCTCCGTCGGAGTCGATGGTTGGTTTACTTCTCTTCGCCTTCTTCCCATTTGCCTTTGAAGCCTTTGGCTTGGATCCACTAGAGCTAGAAGCACCAGCTCTGGTACTCCGTCCGTTCAGTTCCAAGGAAAGCTGTCGAGCGAGTTCAGCGTCGGCAGACAGTTGTTTGGTGGGAGCTGAACTGCCGTTCAACTGCTTGGACTTTTTGTGAACCAGAGGTTGTGGTTGGGACGAAGGTGGCACCGCATCGTTGGCTGGTGAAATTGAGCGTTTCCGTTTCTGGGGCGAGGCTGCTGAATGCGCGGAATCCGTGCCGGGGCGAGGCTTCCCACCACTGCCATTCGCTTGTTGCCCGGA
>KN823188.1:53870-68455 GCA_000827465.1 Tulasnella calospora MUT 4182
ACAGCTCTTCCTCGTAAGACACCCTCGCCGTCGATTGGTGACGACGATGATGGCGGCTCCGAGAACCCGAACGCCGCGCGGTCGTCCGAGCTTGCGCGGAATCGATGCCTTCCATCCCTGGCTTCTTCTGCTGCCTCCACGCCTCTTCGCTCTACCAGGTCTCGCTCGTTTCAGTCGCAAGCGTGTCGGAGGAGAACCGAGATGACGAGAACGTCCGCTTCATCTCCTCGGCGGCGGCTGCGGCTTGACGCTCGCTGAAGAACGAGCTTTCCATGTCAGAAGAAGACGACGAGCTGAACAGGTCCGGGCTGCTCCTGGTCGTCGTCGTGTGAGCCGCGACGCTGCTGATTTCGGGTCGATAAGCCGGGTTCGGGTGGGGTTGCGGGTTGGAGATTTCCAGACGGGCCTTGGTCGACGAGAGGGAAGGCGAGGAAGGAAGTGTAGGATATTTCTTGACTCCGGTTCGGAAAATGCGCATGAAGTCCATTCGCTTGGGCTGGTCTGACTGAACTGACGGCGCATGAGGACCGTTGCTTGGGGCAGCTGCCATTTGGTGCGCAGGCTTGGGAGGCGGTCGAGGTCCGCGAAGCGGCGATGGGAGAGCGTTTGCGCGTTCGGTCTGATGTTTCTTTGGAGATGGGGATAGCGCTTTGCCTGGGACTGTTGAACTTGGGAGAGGAAGCTGTTGAACGTCTGCGTTGAGCTGGGGAGTCGGAATGATGGCGGCGTTGATCATAACTTTCGAGGTTGCTGTGGGCGCGTGCGCCTTGGGTGGCAGTGGCAACGGCGAGCCTACGTCCACCATGTCGAAGTCCGGCTCCTGTGATTTCGGGAGCGATGGAACCCGACCCAGGACGGGGAGAACCTTGGCCTCTAAACGTCCTGGACTAGTTTCCCCAGTGGGCCGCGGAGACGGAGGGATGGGTTTATTCTCCACCCGTTCTCTGTCCTTGTCCACCTTTCAAGTTCATCGACGCGGACATAGCCAGCGGCTCTCTCAATTGACATAGTAATTAAAACTCTCCCACTCTTTGCACGGGGCTTCCTTCCAAGGTAGCCAGCCTCGTGGCCCTGCATGCAAGAGGGTCATTTCGCTCCAAGGGTGGACTGATTCATGAAGGGTGTGATAAAAAGTTGTAAATTACTGTAACAACCAAAACAAAGATTCACCAGACAAAGTAATAGAGAGAAAAGAAATCGAAAGGAAGTATTCACAGCCCGTACTTCCGGCCATTGAAAATGACGATCGCCTAACGCAAGTTCGAATGCTTTGCAGCCTGATGAGAGAGTGTTGGAAACTGGATACAGGCGGGCGACCTACAGCTCTCAAATGCCACCAGGCGATCTCATGGATGGTAGTGTACCCTTCCTCTCGTCGTTAACCGGCACTCACAAATGGTTCCCGCAGGATCAGACCGTACCCTCGCGCAGAGAAGGGAGCAGTTCGTCCGCCACTCGCTCCAGCGGCCTTTTGTATGCTCTTGGCCGCGTTCAACTTGGGAACGGCATGTATCCTAAAGCCCGGGAGTATTTTGAACAATCTCGCCAGGTCGCCGAGTCCGTTGGAGATGAAGGGGGCAGGGCCAGAGCGTTCAAGGCGATTGGAGACGCGTCCTATCTGCGGGACGAACATTCTGAAGCTGAGGAATCGTACATCCGCGCCCAGAACATCTACTCTCAAATTGGAAATCAGATCGGCTTTGCCCAATCAGTCAAGAGTTTGGGCGATGTGTATCAGATGCGTGACGAGTATTCCAAAGCGGAGGAATCGTACATACATCCGCGCCAGGGACATCTACTCTCAATTTGGGGATCAGCTCGGCTTTGCCAACTCGGTCGACAGTTTGGGCGATGTGTATCGGATTCGTGGCGAATATTCCAAAGCCCAGGAATCGTACGTCCGTGCCCAGGATATCTACTCTCAAACCGGGAATCAGCTCGGCTTCGCCCAATCGGTCCAGAGTTTGGGCGATTTGTATGGCATGTGGAGCGAGTATTCTAAAGCCGAAGAGTTGTACATCCGTGCCCGGGACATCTACATTCAAATCGGGCATCAGCTCGGCGTTGCCCAATCGGTCAAGAGCTTGGGCGATGTGTATTTGATGCGTGACGAGGATTCCAGAGCCGAGGAATCGTACGTCCGTGCTCGGGACACCTACTCTCAACTCGGGGATCAGCTAGGCGTTGCCCAGTCATCTCAAGGGATCGGGCGGGTCCACTCAGCTCGGGGAGCTTATACAAAGGCTGAAGAGTCATACTCGAAAGCTCAACGAATGTATCGCCGAATTGGAAACATGCACGGCTTGGCCAGCATTTCATGGGACTTAGGCTGGCTACATCGGGGCCAGGCTCAGTACACGGCGGCTGAGCGCCTGGTTCGTGAAGCATCCACAATTTACGGTGGATTGGGTCTGGAGCAAGATGTGGAGGATTGCAAGAAATTTATCGAAGAAATTCGTCGAATAATGTCAGAGTGATCAACGCGGGAGCTGTACGTAGCGTTTCCAGGTTCCCTGCCATCGACGACCGGGAGCTCCTCCATCGCTGTTGCCCCGTTGATGTTCATGGGTTTCCCCATGACAGAATGCTCCTACACTGTATCCTTTACTCAATACTAGTTCGATCTTATCATAAATTCTTACCATTAGGCTCTTACGGGCATCTCGCACCGATGGCGACTACCTCCTGGGCAGAAGTGAGCTAAAATCAAAGCTACGTGATGCTTCCTCGAATGCGATTGTCCCCGTGCCAAAGAACCTTGCGGGATTCCATTCCAATATATTCAAAGTCCCAGTATGGTTGACTTTATCGAGTGGTCCGTGACGATTTGTCTCCACAGCAAGTGAGTAATTCATGTTAGATCTCCTCCAACAGTCAGTAAGTTTGAACGCCTTGAGTGAGTGTGGTTATCGGATGGAAAGAAGCGTGAATCCCCTGACCGGGTCCGCCCCGGAAGTCCTCTAAAGCCAGGGGTCTCTCCCTCCCTTGATCCATAACTATATGGTACATCGTATTAATGATGGCATATTATATATACACTCGATGTGACCATCGTTGGTTTTTAGTTGCCGGTCGCGACACAAACAGCCCAGCGCTGAGGGTGAAAGGTTTGAAGGATGGGTTAGACCGCGGCCCCAGCTGACTTGCGTTAGAGTTGGCCTGAAGCTTCCTCGACTAGGTTTCATAGCTTTACCTCTGGCGCTGAAATGGCGGCGATGGCGGCAAGGGTGGCTGTCTTATGAAGCGCGATCTCCAAGAGGTGTCGCAGGAGCGGAGATTTAGAGTGAGTAGCTTGAAAATAAGCGAGACATGTTCGGCGTCCCATAGTCGGATGGTGGCAGTGAGAATACACCCGTAGGCTGGTTCTCGGCATCAGAATCCGTAGACTGAGATTGGCAAAGCACAGAGGGCTGTTGGTCTGCGAGCGAGAGACTGGCGCATCGGGAGAGGAGGTTGAGGACCTGTTGATGCATCACGGATCGTGGCATTTCTACCCTAAGGAGGATGCATGGCGCCTTTGATGTTTGAAGACGGCGACGACAAACGCGATAGGATGTGTCAAGATGCTCTCATGCTGGAACCAACTATTGGAACGAGGCCATTGTGGTAGCGCGTAGAAGGGCGACGTGGAAGTAGCAGGGAGTCGACGCTTGGCCTTGTTCGAACGACATCTAACCGGAACCGTGAAGTAGTAGGGTGACGTTAGGGCGACGCTGCCAAATGTATTTGTGGTGCAATCGAATAACGCTCGAAGACGCTAGGTGGCGAGAGTCGCGCACGACACCTGTATATGCATGGAACTTGAGTTCCGACTCTAGGAAAATGGAAAATCCAGGAGAGTCAAGAGAAGCGAAAGCACAGTAGACGAATGGTAAGGAAAAAAAAGGTGAAGGGGAACAATCACGGCCGCTGCGTTCCGAATTCAAAGCTGAACTCTCCAGCGACTTATTGGGTTTGACGTTGTTTTGGGCGACGTAATCCACCGCCTCCTCACCATACGAATTGGATTCGGCTCATTAGTGTCACAGGTTTGCGTGCTCGATGGGCCGGGAGGAGAGACCGACTAAGAATTCTCGGCCTCCCAGATTATTATTACAAATTTACAAAACGCATTGGACCAGGCAATGGCCACCTTGAGGTAACGGAATACAGAGCAATAAACAAAAGACTGAAGGTACAAAGGGTTGTGAAAGTCTGTGAAGGAATTGGAAGGTAATTGTTTCAGGGGTATTGGGCCAGGGTATATGAGCCGGATGGGTGCAACGGTCAACGAGGATCCTGCCTCGACCCAGCACTCGCATCGTCCTTGAGGGCCGGGGGTCAAGAGTGAATGCAATGCGGAAGGATTGAGGAATAAAAAAGATGAAGTTGAATGAGTCAATGACTGTGATGGCGGGAGGATGACGGCAACAACGGAGTGATGTTGGCGGTTGTGAATGTGGGAGGATGGATTCTAAGAGAGGGGCGAGGAGAAGTCAGTTAACATTAATCTTCGGACAATTTCAAGGTTTGAGCTCACATTATTTAGTCTAACTTGACGTAAATATTCATTATGTTTGAGTGCGGAGGGGGGAATTCACCGTCGGGTTGAATGGGACTACAGAGCGCGTGTCAGTTTCACCCGACGAACGAGCCTAGCCATACGAACTTACTCTGGTGAAGGCCCCCGGGATGGAACGAATCCTTCGTAATAGGGATCAAAGTACGGGTTGAAGGTTCCATTGTCTCCAGTCTCTGCGGGACGGCGGGCGGTGAACAGCCTTAAAGCCGAATTGCCCCACCCACGCAGCGACGAGGCGACACGAGATTTTACAGCGCGGGCTTGTTGGCGGACTGAACCTAGCGCAAATTGCTCTGCGATCCTTGTTACTCCTCTGGGCTTCCGGCCCGAAATAGCGGTTAGGAGGGTGGGTGCAGCGCATGACGAGGGCTTAGCCTCGCCAGCAGCACTCGCATCCTCATCTCTATCGACGGCGTGACCATGGATTTCAATAGAGCCGGTAGTGCCCGATATGTTGAGTGCTTCAGAGCAAGAGAAATGGTCGGAAGAGTTGCCCGAGAACCCAAAGGGTTGAGCGGTTTCCGGATTCGGGAGAGATCGATGAGAGGATGTGAGCGCTTCATCAATGACAGGCGCATTGTGAACAACGGTTTCTCTCTGCGGTAATGAAAAAACCGATTAGGTCAGCAGTGCGTACACAACAAAGAGCTTGGATTGTACTCACCTCGACTAAGCCTATGGCGGGTTTGGATATGGGACCGGCCGGAGGACGACTGTACGGTATATGCTGCAAGGATCTAGCTGCGCAGCCGACACCTTCATCCTTTTCGATTTTGAGAGCCGGAGAGACATTCTCCGCGGAGCTTCTTGCAAAGAGTGTGTCAGGTCGTTGAGAGGCGAAGCCGGAATGGCCGGATTTGGCTGGCGAGTTCGAGGCCTGATGATCATTCGGCACCGGGGGAGAGTTGTCCAGGCTCCTCAATCTGCTCCTGACATGCTTATGGATCTGGAAATAATCAAGCATTGGGATAGTTAGTAAATGTAGGTGTATAATCCAAGGCAAGTCATACCAGAGACGGTCTAATGGTGGTCGGAGGACTTGGAGGGATAATGCGGATGACTATTCTGCCAGGCTCTAGACGCGGGAGAGCGGTGGTGGGGGTAGGTGCAACGACCGATGAGGATTCAGCCTCAGTGTCAGCACTCTTACCCCATTCCCTGTCGACGGTACCGGGTTTACCGTCCGTCCCGCCTGAACCATTCAGGCCGAGATTGTTGGCTCTTGCAGGAGAAAGGCATTGATCAAACAGGCTCGATGGAAACCCCTCACAAGCGGTGGTTTTAGCCTCTCTAGAGCTAAGAGGTGGTGGGTGGTTTTCGACGGAACCTGCCGCACTGGGATTATCGGCTCTTAGAGAAGCCGATGAGAAGCGGTCGTATTGGAATAGCGACTCCGAGGACGAGGAAGAAGCTTGACTATATCGTGATTGTGGGTGACAACCGTGTGAGTTTGCCACGTCGTGCGTGAGCGATGTGATACCCTGTGGACGATGGGGTGGAAAGGCAGTCAGTAAATGTGAGCCTGTTCGATCATCGCCCAACACTTACCGTGGAGGCTTCGGTGGAAGACTGGATAAGTGGAGAGGTGGCTTCAACAGCTGACTCGTAAGACTCTGAATGCAAAGGAGCGGTGGTTGGGACCGGTGCAACAGCAGACGAGGGTTCGGCCTCGTCGCTAGCACTCTGATCCCCCACGCTCTCAACGGTTGGACCGTCGTCCTCGGCTGAGCCAATCGAGCCGAGTGCATTTAATACAATCGAAAAGTCGTGGATGATGACCTCGGGTGACGATCTGCGGGCTCGACGGGCTTCTTGCCGCAGACGACGCCTTTTGGCCTTTATTATTGCCGCACTCATCAAGCAGGCACTAACCTCATCACTTTGATGCTGGAACAAAGCCTCAAATGATTCGGGGGTACCCGCGAAGCCCAGGTCACGGACTGGAGTGTCCTCCAACCTGTCGATGAAGCTGACGAGGTCTGAAGATGGAACAGACGGGAAGTGCTGCGAGGGAACAGCAGCAATGTCGACTTCGCCGGCATTCGATTCGATATGGAAGGATGGAGCGTAACACTCGGCGGAGCTAGTCGCACCGAGTGTGTCAGCCCTTGGAGCAGCAAAAGAAGCAGTGTCACATTCTGATAGCAATCGCAAGGGTGGACTATCATGTGGCGCCGAACGGGAACTACTAGAGCTTTCCGTCCGACTTGGGAGAGCGTCGTTGTCCTGGATAGGATACATGTCCGAATAGTCAGCAAATGCATATTCGGTAATGATTAAATCATACCTGGGAAGGACGACTCATGGATGGTTGACGCGGAGGCTGGACCTGAATCGATGGTGCATCAGTATATGAGCGTTGAGCTGACTGGCGAAGGGACGTACGGACGGCCAGGGTGAGACAATTTGAAACAGGAAGTCGCGTTTCCGTTCAGGAGCCGGTCGCTAGCACCAGCACGGTAAGAAGCAGTCTACACTCAGAGCAACCTCGAGAAACACTCACCATAAACACTTTTGAATCTAGAGGGGTCGTTGACTCGTTGACCTCGCGGTCTCTCCGGTGAGCAAGCTTGGACTGTAGACGTGTCCAGCTTGGGCTCGGCCGAGAGTGCTCTGGCTTACTCTCCTTCGGAGAGAGCCCTCGAGTCCAAAGACTAGAGAATGTCATGGTTATACAAGCAGTGGAATTACAATCCATGGATGAAGGGGTGTGGGCAGAGGGGAGTGGTTGGACCAGATCGAAACTGGGTCCGAGTCGAGAGCGCGATGGATGGACGAGGTACGAGGGTTCAGAGAGCAGAGGACAGGGAATGAGGGAGCGTTCTCTCGTCCTGCAGTAATGGGTAAAGGGTTGGGACTCGAAGGGAGATGGGGGAAGGGAAGAGCACGAGCACGAGAAAACGGTCTGAAGAGCGTCGAGTGTTTGGCAATGTTTGCGGGCGCTGACGTCAGAGGGCACCGTAGGAAATCGCGGATGTGATAAGCAAGGGCACTGGGATATGATACAGAGGACGAGTGACAACATGAAGGGACAGCATCAAGCGATGTTTATGATGGGGGTGATTGGGGTGTCACCGAAGTGCAGCCCTGACGGCGAAGGGTTGAGCGATGGGTTCGACTGCAGGCCACAGCTGACTTGGGTTGGACTTCACGTGAATTCCTCCGCAAGGCTTCATAGTTTGACCTGTGCTGCTGAGTGGCGGCGATGGTGACAAGCGTAGCCGTCTCGTGAGCGTGAACTGCGATCTCGAAGGCGAGTTGTTGGAGCAAGAGAAAGAGCTCCTTCTTCCTGGAGGCTCGGTGTGGGTACGTTGAGGCTATATGAGAGATGTTCGGCGTCGCATGATGGTCGGGAGATGGCGAGAATATGGTTGTAGCTGCTGGAGCTGAGTAGATCGACATCGACGGTGACGTTGACGTTGACGGGACGTATTGAAGCTTGGCCTTCAGCGTTGCAATTCGTAGGCTGACGTTTGTGAAAGAATACGGTGTTGTTGAACTGTGAGCGAGAGGCCGGCGAGCCGGGAGAGGTGGAGAATCATTCAAGATATGTTGGAGTATACAGGTTCGGGGTGTTGCCGCCAGACGGGGAGGTCAATGGCGTCTTCGGTACCTGACGTGGCCGACGACGGCATCTCCAAGATGGTCGACGCGGGTCGGGGTGCTCCCAAGCTGGTAAACTGTATTAATGGGCACGTCGTTAGAGAGCGAAGGAGAGGCGTGCGAAAGGAAAGGGAAGGAAGTAAAGTCGACGGTTGGTGTTCTTGGTCCAACGTCCACTGAGCGCTAGGAAGGAATGGGATGGCATTGGGACGATACTGTCGAACGTCTTGTCAATATGATCGAATAGCATTGGAAGATACTTGGTGACTAAAGTTGTCGAGCACGACACCTGCATGTGGATGGGAACTTGAATTCCGCACGGAAGCGAAAGAAAGAAACCCTACCTTGGCACTAGGAGCGCTGGAAGCCGAAAGAAGAGACGGCGCCCTGCAAATAAGACATGAAACAGCAACACGCCCTCCTCCGATATTGGAATTAGCCCAAGACCGAATAATGGCCGCAAGGCGAGGAAAACGGTGGCAGCATCCCGAGCAGGGCTCATGAAGAGGTTCCCTCCACCACAGACACCCAATTACTGAAGCTGTCAACCGCGATAGGGCGAATGGTGATAGCTAGTAATGGGCGCCAGCGTCGAGGGCGGTAGTCGACGTGACGAACGGCGGGTTAGCGGTAGGCGACGAGGAGACAGTGATTGAACCGGGCGAGCAGTGCGGAGGGCGGGGGACGACCAAGAGCTCCACGAGTATGGTCAAAGTTGAAAGAACGTTGGCCATGGGCGACTGGCGAAAAATCGGCTATTAGTAAATATCGATTGGAACCAACGCAACGCAGGGGCACGGTATCCAGCGGCGCTAGAGATGCTTACCGGTTTCTTCTAGTTGCTTATATCGTAACTCTAAATGTTGGGGGGTTGACAGGCGTGTTGGGGGGGAAAGTCTCGAGGGCGTCGGGGGCGTCGGCTGGAATGGGCGGGTAATTAGTTCACGTTGACGGACGCAGAAATTCTCTTTTTGCCTTACTTGCATTCTCAAGTCGCATCCGCCAAATAATTCGGAGGGTCCATCCAGTATAATTTGCCCAAGCCACCCAGAAGCCGATAGCGAAGACGAAGCTGAGAGGTAGCTTGCCGTCTCCGCCGTGGCCCAAGCGAGGAAATGCTGCGAGATTTGTCGTTTAGCGCGTTAGTTGATGTTGACGATGGGCCACCATGCATATAGGGATGGGGCTTTATATACGAGAGCGTGCAGTGAGTTTGGAGGGGAGAGGAACTGGGAGGAGGGATTGGCGCCATGCGAATCGAAATTGCAATGTGGGCGGATCTTAAATTGCCCCGTTCTCACGCCACCGCATCGACCGTGCCCCGCTCGAGTTCATCACTGCACCGGCGCCGGCATGAGTTACAGCCCTCTCACTTTCTAATGATCATTAATATTAATATTACCATTCTGACCTTTCTTTTGCGCGGGACCTTGTTTCTCCCAGACATGGGCCCAGAGTCCAAATAGCGGGAGGGCCATTTTGGCATATTGCTCACGTGACGTTATACTTATTCACAACCCGGCTACCGGAGATGCTGACCTCTCCCCAGCCCTTGTCCTAGCGAACGTTGATGCTGAGCGCCCTGGTATGCAGACAAGCCGACCCCGTATCTTTACCAGAGATACCGTCATGATGACATAACGCCAACCGATGCGTGTTTGTCACGGTTGTGCCTCCTCTGTCAAGTCAACCAGGATCGTCCTCGATCAGTCCCCCCCTTACCCCAGCAAAACCGTTTCCTTGCACACATTTATATCAGAACTGTTCTACAATGAGTGGGAGTATCGACGCGAAGGAAGAACCAAGTCCATCGGCAAGCGCTCAACCGGCCGTGATTGACGAGGTTGAAGATGCCATGAAGCGTCTTAGAATCTCCCCGGTGAGTGGTGGGATGGTACTCGAGAATGATAAGGACCAATCTGACTTCTGTACGTTAGAGGAAGGTACTCGTGTCTTTATCGCACCTGCGGATTGATCGAGCCCGAATCAAACCCATTGAAGGTCAAGCTCCCAAGGCAGGCGGGAAAGCGGATGTCGAGGCAGCACTGCTCGTATCAGCGCCGTCCTCGAGCCCCTCGGGATCAAATAACGCGGAGTACGTGGCTGTCAAGAAACTTCGTTTCGATGAGGACACCGATGATGATCGAACTCTGGCAGTAAGTCGTCACGGACGATCGACGGAGAGCAGCTAGTAGGGACCCTGATCCGGCACCACGTTACTCTCAGCCACTCGCTCACGAAATTGGGCTTCTAAACGACCTGTCCCACGAGAATGTGGTGAAAATTGTTGGTTTCGTTGAAGACGTGAAACATGGTGTCGGTTGGATGGTGTTTGCCTGGGAGAAGAATGGCAACTTGCGGGAGTTCATCAGGTCCACGGAGTGGGAGCTTCCTGAACGTGTCTCCTTGGTGAGTAGGGCCCTCGCGTGTCGACCGACTTCTCTGTACTGACAAAGCTTCAGATAAACGATGTTGCTATGGGATTGAGTTACCTTCATGGCAGGGACCCACCAATCTGTCACGGTGATCTCAAATCGGTAGGTCGAAATCGTCTCTTCACCTCGACTGGGACTTACCTGCATCACAGCTCAACATTCTTGTCAATTCGGGAAACCGAGCGGTGATTACGGACTTTGGCTCTGCTCGTACTGTGGGATCAGAGGAGGAAGGGGCGTTTAAAGGTGTCCCCGTGGCCAAGGCGGCTGCAACCCCACATCCCACTGCAATGAGAATACAGAAGGCGGAACCGGAGGCGTTGACAGCTGAAATTGCTCCGTCCGGAGAGTTCATCACTATCACAGGTCCGGCTTGGACTATGCGATGGGCAGCCCCTGAACTGTTGGAAGGAGATCTGCCCGGGTTAGCCAGTGACATCTGGGCACTGGGATGGATTTGCTGGGAGGTGAGTCGGTGTGGGTAATGGAGAGCTTCGCCGAATTTGCTCAACCTGATTATTAACTGCTCTAGGTTGTGACGGGCAAATTTCCATTCGACAAGGAGAACGATGTTTCTGTTGTCCTTCGCATAACAAAGGGGGACCTTCCTGCCATTGAAAATGACGATCAATTAAAGCAAATCAAAGTGCTTTGCAATTTGATGAGAGAGTGTTGGAAATTGGATACAAGCGAGCGACCTACAGCTCTGAGATGCCAACAGATTATCTCATTGATGGTATTGTACTTTTTCTCTGGTCGTCAACCGGCACTCACAAACGGTTTTCGCAGGATCCGGCAGTACAGGGGTCGGTGGCTCCTTGCAACACGGGGGTTCCTTGCAACAGGTGCTCAGCACTCGCCTATGACGCAAGGAAGGCACATACTTCCACCTCAGATATGTTCAAGGATACTTTAAGAATATGATCAAATTTGAACTAATGGGCATGGTGGGATATTTGTATCGTCAAATTCAATTAACCAATAAATTCCGCCCACCTGAGACACTCTTCACCGCGTGCTATCAGTTCAACCTATTCTGTCTACAAAATGCGTCCAAAGCGCTGCTACGCATACAGAGAGACACTGTACAAATTCATATGGCATTTGGCGTAGCGGTGTTTAAGCAACGTGCCATTCAGGGATGAGGGTCTTGGTCACCACCTCACCGTCGATGGCTTGCATTCATCAGGTCCCTCGAGCCACCATCCGTCCATTTTGCAATTCCCATCCACTCCATCCACTCTCCTGCACTTGCACCGAGCCTACTATGCCAAAAAAGAGCCAAATCTCAGTAGAAAAGCAACAGAAAAATGCGGACAAGGAGGCAAAAAAAGTCGCCGCCCGAAAAGCTTTCCTGGACCAAGAAAATAAACCTGACAACGAGAAGAAAAGTATACGTCAGATTGCGAGAGAATATGGGATAGATCACTCGGTACTCAGCCGGCTTGTCTGTGGCCAACCGACGATGGCAGAGTTCAACACAAAGAAGCAACTTTTCACTAGGGCGGAAGAGCTCACGATTGTGAATTTTCTCATCGGCATGGGCAAGCGCGGCTTTCCACTTACCCACCGCATGATCTACGAGAAAGCTGCCCATGTTCTAGAGATAAAGTTGGGGCATACTGTGGAGCTGGGCGGTCAATGGGTCTATCGGTTTTTGCAACGGCACCCACAACTAGGAATATACCGCGCAACGCCCTTGGAGCGGAGTCGAGCAAATGGGATGAACCCAACGGCGGTAAAGGAGTATTTTGACACGGTGGAAGAGCTTTTTGCTATCCATAATCCGCCAGATGAGAATATCCTTGCAATGGACGAGGTCGGCATGAATACGGGGATTTTCTCCAGACCGTTGGTCATCGCACAAGCCGGACAGCGCCACCAGCACCTCCAACGGGCTGGAGACCGCAAGATAACGACTGTAATTGAGACTATCACGGGTAACGGCACAACTCTTCGGCCAACAGTGATCTTCAAAGGGACTTACCGGATGTCAAGCTGGTCAGCAGTGAATCCCGATGGCGCAAAGTGAGTACTCACATTACAATAAGGAGCCTTTTCCGACATATTTCCTTACAATAGTGTTACGGTCTCTCCACGTGGCTATACGGATAACGAAACCGGAGTCGATTACATCAAGGACTGCCACGAGCAGACTAAACACCTCCAGGGAACCAGATTTCTCTTTCTGGATGGACACCGCTCCCACTGTACTCTTCAATTTCTCGAGTTTGCGGTGGAGCACAATATCATCGTCATATCAACTCCACCACATACTACGCACGAGCTCCAGGGTCTGGATGTTGCGTGCTTCGGCGCGCTGAAGATCTACTGGGAGCAGGAGTGTCGTGAACACTTGCAAACCACGGGAAAACCGGTGAACAACAACACCTTTCTGCAAGTATACTCCCGAGCACGTGCTCGGGCATTCACACAGCCAACGGTACGGTCAGCATTTTGCACAACGGGGATCATACCGTTCCGTCGAGAGCTTGCGCTCCGCCCAGATGCCATGGCACCAGCACTTGAGACCTCCGTTAAGGGAGGGTTCCCAAATCTCCTACCAAGCCCCGTCCGAGCTATTGTAGATGCACACCAGAGACGGCAGGAGATCAGGCGAGGTGCGGCGATCCCCAGACTGGACATTGTGACGGAAGAAGACGAAGCTTTGGACAATTTCCCCAATCCCGGCAACGAGGGACCTGGAGTTGGAACAGTCAGTGATCAAGATGTCCAAGATAGGAGGGGGGCATCCTCCGGAGGATCAGGAAGTGGCCCTCGCGAACCAATAGCCACCGACAGCGGTGGGCACGATGAGCTCACCGAAGCCCTTCGCACCACATCTGCTCGCTTCCTAGTCTCCGACTCACCTCTTAAATCGACCTCCCGACTTGCCACTCCAGTTGTCCAGTCTGTCCCAGTCGACTTGCGCCCGGATTACTCCACGTTGTGGAGTGGATCGATGAATTTTGAGGCTGCCCCCAAGGCGGTTCTCACTGCAGAGGTGCGGCGCTTGCGAGTGGAGCTACGGAAAGCAGAGGAGGTCTCAAAGATCGAGAGATCGATCAATGAAGCTGCCAATGCCCAGCTCATCTTGCGAGACTTGCATCTTGCAGGGTTAATGGAGCAACTGCACACAAAGGAGGAGACCAAGGTCAATCAGAAACGGAAGAGGATGTCAAACAAAAACGCTCGGTGGCTTACTGGAGATCCGTTCATGAATGAGTTGAGAGGTGTTGCTCCGGACGAGGTGCTGGTGGCATCCGGTGGGGTGGAGCCAGCTGTTGAAGCGGTGGAGGTTGAGATAGTGGTCGTCGATCCGTTGCCAGGAGAGACCAAGACGAAGTGGAGGGAAAGGGAGAGGGCGGACCGCGTGGCAAAGCAGAAGGCAGTGTTGGCAGAGTGGGATAAGAAGGTCAAGGAGAGCGAGGCTTGTGGTTTGCCAGCACCGGAGCGACCGAAGGTGAGGAAGCTGTTCCCAGTGCCGGCGACTCCTCCCTCTCTGAAGACGAAGAAGGCACGCAGAGGCAAGAGAATGGTTGATGATGAGACGGAGATGATCGATATTGATATTGCTGGGGGAGAAGGGAGGGAGGTCGGAGAAGATTTCGAAGATAACTGATCGATATCGGACAACTGGGCTTTGTTGACGTGTTTGTTGCAAGGACCCGTATTTGGTCCCAGAGACCCCGCCTCAGTGCGCAAGCCCGTTTGAGCCTGTTTTGTGCCCCTTTCTCCTGAAATAAACTGCATTATGTCGGTAAATAGTCTATCTATTCTATGTATACAATTTTCTATCTGGACTGTGGTGGTATTAAATTTTATCGATGAATTTTGAATTGGTGGTGCAAGGAGCCACCGACCCCTGTACCCTCGGGCAGGGAAAGGAGCAGTTCGTCCGTAACTCGCTCCAGTGGCCTTCTACACGCTCTTGGCCGGGTTCAACTGCGGAACGACATGTATACTGAAGCTCGGGAGTATTTTGA